>JANSTW010003008.1:0-16148 GCA_027564275.1 Diadocidia ferruginosa | reverse complement strand
GAACTTCTTAAACAAAATTTCGTCAACATCGTGCTTTACTTTATGTGGTCCTTATATGAATCTTTAATAGATTATCTTTTGGGTCTTTTATAGACCTTTTATGGACTTTTTTAACTCTGTTCTATGAAATTTTATGGACTTTCTTCGTACTTTTGGAACTTCTTAAACAAAATGTCATCAACATCGTACTTTACTTTCTGTGGTCTTTAAGAGTCTTTAATGGATATCTATCGGGTCTTTTATAGACCGTTTATGGACTTTTTTTCTAATCTGTTCTATGGGATTTTATGGACTTTCTTCGTACTTCTAGAACTTCTTAAACAAAATTTCGTCAACATCGTGCTTTACTTTATGTGGTCCTTATATGAATCTTTAATAGATTATCTATTGGGTCTTTTATAGACCTATTTATGGACTTTTTTAAAATCTGTTATTCCACTACAGAATAGATATAGTTGCCGCTACATTGGATTCGGTAATTTATTATCGCTCAGTGCTACTGCTATGTTATGTATAGGTATAGCTACGGCCGTTCTATACGCGATAAACATAGAAAATAATTATTTTTAGTTAGTTGCTTCAATATAATATTATACAGAAGAAGCATGAAGCATAATTGAAATTGATTGTGTTATATAAATAGTTTTTTTTACAAAGTGCTTATTTATGTTTAAAAAAACTAAAATTCATTTTATATCTCAGTTTTATTATATCACAAACTGGTCGGGTTTTTTTTCTCTGTCATGGGCATTTATTCGCATTTATATAATTTAAGTATTATTACGATGATATAATAAACGCGAGCGGCGTGCGATACACAAAAATAGTGTCAAATTAGTTGAATTCAACAAAAAAAATAAATATTTTTAAATAAAACTGTTTTGTGGAGATCAAGTTGAGGTTTGGGCGTTAACCTTATGTATTGATTATAACGCACTAATTTAATATTCAATTTAGTTGAGAGATACTTTGAATGCATAATAGAAGAATATTTTTGAAAAACAATTGGAATTTTCTCTCTGCCGTAGTGATATTTATGATTATCGGTTTTGTCTGTTTTCAATGCGATAGAGTTCTTATAAATTTTGTTATTGACATTATCACTTTATAGATAGAAAAAGAATTTAAATGTTATTGAATGAGTTGTTGTAATTTATTTATTTAAAAAATATTTGTAAATTTAATTCAATAAAATGTTATATTATTAAGGTGTGTCTTCTTCGATTGGATTTTTTCCATTTTATAAAACAAATATAGACAGTATTATTGTGTGGTGTTGATGATATTAGTTGATAACACTTAGTGATGTATAATTATTATTAAAAGCAACAAGTGAATTTTCAATAATAAATATTTATCGTCGTAAATTATAAATAGATTTTCTTTAGTATATTTACAATTATTATAATTTAATAAAATGTTTGAGGAATTTCAAAAGTATTGATACAATTAATATTTTTAAAGAAGAGGTATACGTTCTTATTGTGCCCTAATTTAGCAATTATAGATTGATTTTATTTTTTTAATATTCTTTAGAATAATAATAAAACACATTATTTCTGAGTTTTTTATCATATTTTTTTATGAAACAACAAATTTACCATTTTTTATAACATTCTCCATAGCAATAAAAGTCGTATATTGATTTATTTTTTAAATAAAATTCGCTATTGCAATACAATAATCTTTATTATACTGAATGTTTGAAACTGAAGACTAAATTTTTTGTTTGAAATACTAATTTTTGTTTGGAATATTGTTATTCGTAATATAAGCTCTCGAGATATTGTTATTAAAATCAGACTGATTATTTTTTGAAAAAATTATAAATTTTACTTGAGAAATATTCAACTAATATTTCTTTCCAATTTTCAGATAGCAGCATTTGGCTGCCCAAGCAAAATAAATAATTAAGGAAAGATGACAACAGATATATCAGTGGTTCGCTGGGATCCTAGCCAGGGCCCAGGCAGTGAATATATTGACGAATATGAGTATGATGGAGGAAATTCTAGTTCCCGTTTATTCGAACGATCACGTATCAAGGCTTTGGCCGGTAAGGGAATTCGAGTGTTTTTTGGAAATTTCACAAGTTTAATCATATTTTTTTGCTTTTCCAGAGGAACGTGAAACCGTACAAAAGAAAACATTTACAAAATGGGTAAATTCACATTTGGTGCGGGTAAATAGTCGCATACAAGATCTGTACATTGATATGCGCGACGGTAAAAATTTGATAAAATTGTTGGAGGTGTTGTCGGGCGAACGTTTGCCGAAGCCGACCAAGGGTAAAATGCGCATCCATTGCTTGGAAAATGTGGATAAGGCGTTGCAATTTTTGCGCGAACAACGAGTGCATCTGGAGAACATTGGTTCACATGACATTGTCGATGGCAATTCCAGTTTGAATTTAGGTTTAATATGGACAATTATTTTACGTTTTCAAATTCAAGACATCACCATCGAAGAGGTGGACAACAAAGAGACAAAATCGGCCAAAGATGCGCTGCTATTGTGGTGTCAAATGAAAACGGCCGGTTATCAAAATGTTAACGTGCGTAATTTTACGACATCATGGCGAGACGGTTTGGCCTTTAATGCCATCATCCATAAACATCGACCCGATCTAATACAATTCGATAAGCTGGGTCGCACAAATCCAATGTACAATTTGAACAATGCATTCGATGTGGCCGAAGATAAATTGGGCCTGACGAAGCTGCTGGATGCCGAAGATGTGTTTGTCGAGCATCCCGATGAAAAATCCATTATCACATATGTTGTAACGTATTACCATTACTTTAGTAAGCTGAAGCAAGAAACGGTTCAGGGCAAGCGTATCGGCAAGGTGGTGGGCATCGCCATGGAAAATGAGAAGATGATAAACGATTATGAAACGTTTACCAGTGATTTGTTGGGATGGATCGAGAGTACAATTGTTTCGTTGGGCGACCGAACATTTGCCAATTCATTGGTTGGCGTTCAGCAACAATTGTCGCAATTTTCCAACTATCGCACCATCGAGAAACCACCAAAGTTTGTGGAAAAGGGTAATTTGGAAGTGTTGTTGTTCACATTACAATCGAAAATGCGAGCAAACAATCAGAAACCATACACACCGAAAGAGGGCAAGATGATTTCGGACATCAATAAGGCTTGGGAACGTTTGGAGAAGTCAGAACACGAACGTGAGTTGGCTTTGCGTGAAGAGCTCATCCGACAAGAGAAATTGGAACAATTGGCCGCTCGTTTCAATCGCAAAGCTTCGATGCGTGAAACTTGGTTGTCGGAGAATCAACGTCTTGTCAGTCAAGATAACTTTGGTTTTGATTTGGCCGCTGTTGAGGCAGCAGCCAAGAAACACGAAGCCATCGAAACTGACATATTTGCCTATGAAGAACGTGTTCAAGCGGTCGTTGGTGTTTCCGATGAGCTGGAAGCCGAACGTTACCATGACATTGAACGTATCTTGGCACGCAAAGAGAATGTCCTTCGATTGTGGAATTATTTGTTGGAACTTTTGCGAGCAAGACGTATGCGTCTGGAATTGTCGCTACAATTGCAACAGAACTTCCAAGAAATGTTGTACATTTTGGACAATATGGAGGAGATTAAACAACGCCTGTTGACCGATGACTATGGCAAACATTTGATGGGTGTCGAAGATTTACTGCAAAAACATTCGTTGGTCGAGGCTGACATTAATGTGTTGGGCGAACGTGTTAAGGTTGTTGTGCAAAATTCACAGCGCTTCCTTGGCGAAGAGGTGGATGGCTACAAGCCATGTGATCCGGCCATTATTGTGGACCGTGTTCAACAGTTGGAAGATGCCTACGCTGAACTGGTTCGTTTGGCCGTTGAACGTCGTTCACGACTGGAAGAATCACGTAAATTGTGGCAATTCTATTGGGACACAGCCGACGAAGAGAATTGGATTAAGGAGAAGGAACAAATTGTCTCTACAGCAGACATTGGTCATGACTTGACCACAATTAATTTGTTGTTGTCCAAGCATAAGGCTCTCGAGTCTGAGATTCAATCGCACGACCCACAATTGCAATCAATCGCTAAAATTGGCGATGAATTGATTAGCGAAGGACACTTTGGAGCCGATCGCATTAAGGATCGACTGAAGGAAATCTTGGCAATGTGGAATCATTTATTGGATTTGGCCAAATATCGTCGTCAACGGTTAGAGAATGCCGTTGAATACTTCCAATTGTTTGCCGACGCCGATGACATTGATCAATGGATGTTGGATGCCTTGCGTCTCGTTTCGTCCGAAGATGTTGGCAAAGATGAATCACATGCTCAAAGTCTGTTGAAGAAACACAAAGATATTGCCGATGAACTTAAGAGCTACGCCGAAACAATTGATCAATTGCACAAGCAAGCCGAAGGTTTGGAAACACTTAACGAAGAGGAACAACAAAAAGTTGCAAATCGCATTGCTTCCATTGATGATCGTTACAAACAATTAATGGAATTGTCAAAACTGCGCAAATTGCGACTGTTGGACGCACTCAGTCTGTACAAACTGATGTCCGAAGCTGATGGTGTTGAACAATGGATTGGAGAAAAGGAAAAAATGTTGGACACAATGAGCCCAGGAAAAGATATCGAAGATGTGGAAATCATGAAACATCGATACGATGGCTTCGACAAGGAGATGAACGCAAATGCATCACGTGTTGAAATTGTCAATCAATTGGCACATCAATTGTTGAATCAATTCACCAGCGTTGATCATCCAAATGCCGAACAAATTATCACTCGGCAACATCATTTGAATCAAGAGTGGTCGCGTTTACGAGACAAGGCCGACACAAAACGTGACGAACTTAACTCAGCCCATGGCGTACAAACATTCTACATTGAATGCCGTGAAACAATTTCATGGATTGAAGATAAGAAACGTATTCTCACCGAAACCGATAGTCTGCAGATGGACTTGACCGGTGTTATGACGCTGCAACGTCGTTTGAGCGGTATGGAACGTGATTTGGCCGCTATTCAAGCTAAACTGACCAGTTTGGAGAGGGAAGCCGATGCCATTGAAGGAGAACATCCAGAAGAGGCAGCCTTGATCCGTGAACGCATTGCACAAATAACGATTATCTGGGAACAATTGACTCACATGTTGAAAGATCGTGATTCAAAATTGGAAGAAGCCGGTGATTTGCATCGTTTCTTACGTGATTTAGATCACTTCCAAACTTGGTTGACCAAGACACAAACGGATGTTGCATCCGAAGATCCACCAGCCTCGCTGCCAGAAGCCGAGAAGTTACTCAATCAACATCAAACCATTCGTGAAGAAATCGATAATTACACAGAGGATTATAAGAAGATGATGGAATACGGAGAACGTTTGACGTCGGATCCAACACAAATGGAAGATCCACAGTATATGTTCTTGCGTGAACGGCTTAAGGCACTGAAAGATGGCTGGGAAGAATTGCATCAAATGTGGGAAAATCGTCAAGAATTGTTGTCCCAAAGTTTGGACGAACAATTGTTCAATCGTGATTCACGTCAAGCCGAAGTGTTGCTCAGTCAACAGGAACATTTCCTCAGCAAGGACGATACACCCGTCAATTTGGAACAAGCCGAAAATCAACTTAAACGTCACGAAGCATTCTTAACCACAATGGAGGCTAACGACGATAAGATCAATACAATTGTTCAAGTGGCCGATACACTCGTCGAGAAAGACCACTACGATGCCGATAAGATCCATAAACGAGCCGAAAATATCGATGATCGTCGTAATTCGAATCGTGATCGTGCCGTCGATCAACATGAAAAACTCAAGAATCAAGTTAAACTTCATGAATTCTTACAAGACTTGGAGGAACTAACCGAATGGGTGTCTGAAAAATACATTATTTCACAAGATGATACTTATCGCAGTGCTAAGACCATTCACTCAAAGTGGACACGCCATCAGGCATTTGAGGCTGAAATTGCCGCCAACAAAGAACGTTTGTACGAAGCCGAAAAAGCGGCCCAAGAATTGATGACCGAAAAACCAGAATTCAAAGAAATCATTCAACCGAAATTGAAAGACCTCTCGAAATCTTTCGAAGATTTGGAAACAACAACAAAAGACAAAGGAGCCCAATTGTTCGATGCCAATCGTGAAGTTTTGGTTCAGCAAACTTGCGATGACATTGATTCGTACATTACCGATTTAGAGAAGCAAATTATCAATACGGACACCGGCAACGATTTGACATCGGTTAATATTTTGATGCAAAAACAACAGGTCATTCAGACACAGATGGCCCTAAAGGCTCGTCAAGTCGAAGAGATGGACAAACAAACTGATTTCCTACAGAAAACCATCCCATTGGAACAGGTCGAACCGATCGTTACGAAAAAGGTTGCGGTTACCGAAAGATTTGAAAAAATCAAGGAACCGTTGTTGGAGCGACAAAAACAATTGGAAAAGAAGAAGGAAGCATTCCAATTTGGACGAGATGTTGAAGAAGAGAAATTGTGGATTGATGAAAAAATGCCGTTGGCTACGTCTGAAGATTGTGGTAATTCGTTGTTCAATGTGAACGTATTGAAGAAGAAGAATCAATCGTTGGCAACCGAAATCGACAATCACGAGCCAAGAATTATGTCAATTTGTAACAATGGACAGAAATTGATCGATGAAGACCACGAACAATCACCACAATTTGTTGAGCGAATCAAGGAGTTGACGCAGAAATGGCAAGAACTAAAGGAAGCCATCGAAATGCGTAATCGCAGTTTGGATCAATCGGAACGTGTTCAACAGTACTTCTTTGATGCGGCCGAAGCCGAATCATGGATGAGTGAACAAGAGCTGTACATGATGGTTGAGGATCGTGGAAAGGACGAAACTACGGCCCAGAATTTGATGAAGAAACATGAAACATTGGAACAATTGGTCGAGGATTATGCCGACACAATAAGACAGTTGGGTGAAACGGCCCGTCAATTGACAGCCGAACAAATTCCACATGGTGATGCGGTGGCCGTTAAACAATCTCAACTCGATAAATTATATGCCGGTTTGAAGGATTTGGCCGGTGAACGTCGAGCTCGTCTTGACGAGGCGCTGCAATTGTTTATGTTGAATCGTGAAGTTGACGATCTCGAACATTGGATTGCCGAACGTGAACTGGTGGCCGGCTCACATGAATTGGGACAAGACTATGATCATGTCACATTGTTATGGGAACGATTTAGAGAATTTGCCCAAGACACAGCCACCGTTGGCGGTGAACGTGTGGCCCGTGCAAATGGCATTGCCGATGAACTAATTCATGCCGGACACTCGGACAGTGCTACAATTGCCGAATGGAAAGACGGACTCAACGAATCATGGCAAGATTTGCTAGAACTGATTGACACACGTACACAAATGTTGGCCGCATCACGTGAATTGCATAAATTTTTCCACGATTGCAAAGACGTTTTGGGCAGAATCATTGAAAAGCAACACGGTGTATCCGATGAATTGGGACGTGATGCTGGTTCCGTGTCGGCATTACAACGTAAACATCACAACTTCATTCAAGACCTAATGACCCTCTACTCACAAGTACAACAAATCCAAGAAGAATCGGCCAAACTGCAAGCATCTTATGCTGGCGATAAGGCCAAAGAAATCACAAACCGAGAACAGGAAGTCCTTCAGGCTTGGGCCAATCTACAAGGCATGTGCGAAACACGCAAGGCTAAACTATCGGATACGGGCGATTTGTTCAAATTCTTCAATATGGTGCGTACGCTAATGTTGTGGATGGAGGATGTCGTGCGACAAATGAATACATCAGAGAAACCGCGGGACGTCTCTGGCGTTGAATTACTCATGAATAATCATCAAAGTTTACAGGCCGAAATTGACACAAGAGCCGATAATTTTTCGGCATGTTTAACATTGGGCAAAGAGTTATGTGCTCGTGGTCACTATGCTACACCCGAAATTAAGGATAGACTTTTACAATTGACCAACAGTCGAAAGGCACTGCTGCATCGATGGGAAGAACGTTGGGAGAATTTACAATTGAGTAAGTTTTTTTTGTATAAAGTTATTGAGGGAATTGTTTTAATTAAATCTTCTTGTTTAGTTCTTGAAGTATATCAATTTGCCCGCGATGCTGCCGTTGCCGAGGCATGGTTAATTGCCCAGGAGCCATATTTGATGTCAACCGAATTGGGCCATACAATTGACGAAGTTGAAAATCTAATTAAAAAACACGAAGCATTCGAAAAATCGGCAGCCGCACAAGAGGAACGTTTCAGTGCACTACAGCGATTGACAACGGTAGGTGTTTTAGGGTTTCGTTTTTTGTTGTTGTAATTTTTGTCTTTTGTACTTTATATTGTAGATTTTGTAATTTTGTTTCTTTCATTCTAAATGTTTTTCTATTTTTTATTTAATAATGTAGCGGTTAAACGTTTAAATTTTACAAGTTATCAAGGAAAAAAATGAAAGAGATGCAAAATTCTTAAGTGCGAAGACTTTTTCGTACGATGACTTATTTTCCCCTCAATAGTGACTTTCAGTCTTTGATTTGTTTCATTCGAGTGTACACATTTTTTTTCTTGATTTCTTGAACAAGTCAACGTCTAACAGCTACTTTAGAAATTAAATTTATTTTATCTCAGATTAAAAATAATGGCTGAGCATAATGAGAAAACAATATTGGCAGTAGCGACATCTATCAGTTTCCTAAACAAAATTCCATGTCGGTAGATGTCTCTAATTGCAAGAATTGTTTTCATTTAATAAATTTATTTGTAAATTATTGCATCCGATATTTTAATTTTAATGTTTTTCTTTCTATTTTTATCATTTTATTGCATTTTGGTGTTGGTCTATATGTACATTTTTCTTTAACAATAATATACAGTTAGAACGAATTGGCAATAATGATTACCTCAAACTATCCTCCTCTCATCTCCCAATCCAACAATATACATCAAATTTCGTGTTCACTCCAGCACCACAAAATATAACAATTGAATTGCAAGAAACTCCCGTCCCCATCGCATTAAATCCTTTCGTTTTTCCCGAACCGAACAAACGAAACAGTGCGATGTTGGCGGCCATTGTTCCGCCGAAAATGATAAAGCGTTTTCGGCGTCATTTGTCCATGTATACGGTGGACAGTAACAGCTATTTTTATGATGCTGAAATTGTGAGAGATATTCTGTTTGATCGTTTTTCGTTGGGCGAATCGAGAAAGTTTAAGATTCACACAAAATTGGGCACTCGCATAAAGTATCCACAACGATTGTTTAGTCTGGACGAACAAATTGAAGAGAATAAGAAGCTTTTGCTCTCGTTTGTATCGGCAAATAAGAGCGTTGAGAAGGTTGAGCCAATGTACAAACCTTGGCTATTTAACAGCCATCTAAAGGGTCTAATTAAAGATCATTATAATGTTTTAAAATTGGCATCGCGTAACCTCATAATAGCCGAAAAATTTGCTCACTTTGAACCCGATTGGAAAGCCGACATGCATCAGTTTGCCGCAAAAGCTTCACAAATGACTGGTTCAGTATGTAAATTGCGAAAATCCCCCCGAAAATCCCATTCCTTTTGTCTGTCGAATCCTAGTAATCATAATGTAGATAAAATAATTGTAAATGGTTTTGGTGGTTCAATGAAGAATGTGGTAAGTTTTGCATGTTGATAGCGATAAGTATACGCTGCTTACAAAAATTTGCCATCAGAGGTTTTTTATTCGTTTCAAATCATCGTTATTCTTAAACAACTATAAAATTAAACACATTTTATTGCTTTAATAACATTTAATTCGAGCTTATGTAGTATGCATCTCAAAAAAATCTGCTTTTTTCTAAATTTCTATATAAAAATTAAGAAAGAAAAAATCTAAAATAAAATTTCCAAAATTTAGTTTGAACTTCGCGAAATGAAACGCAGACAACAAGCGGCCGAAGAAGCCGAACGACAACGCGAACAAGCCGAAATTGATGCACGCGCAGCGGCCGAAGCACAAGCCGAAGCCTCACGACAAGCCGAATCAGCACGTGATGCTGCCGACGCACCTGGTTCACCACACTCGTCACGCGAACATGAATCCGGTAAGAATTTACAGATTTTTTTTTTATTTTTCGACATTACAAAATCAACAAAAAACTAATTTCGGTTGGGAACAAAACATTTTTTGTGTATTTTGTATATAAAAGTGTACACACGAAAACACACACACACACACACCATTGGAAGGGATTTTAATTAACCAAGAAAACAAATGTTTCATTATTTACTAACCATTTTTATTATTAACAAATATTTCACGCTGCCCTTTTTTTGATCCTGTGTAATAATTTAAAAATGCTCGAAAATTAAAATATCGTATATAATCGCACACGTATGTAGTAACAATGAGAGCTGCTTCACCTACTGTTGCTACCGAAAGACCTATCTCTCAAACAGGTATAATTAGACAAAATTTACAGATAAAATTATCACGCCGTTTGATGAAATCGGCTAAAGATTATTGATTTTTCGTTTCTCTTCAATTATACCAGCGACGCATCAAATACCTCAGAATGTTGGAGTCGCGAGTGGATGAGATTATGATTTTATTTCCAATTGAAATTTAGTAACGAAGCAATTATGTCGACATATTTTGAATCTTGGCAATACTTAGACGCAAAATAACATCTATGTATCATTTACAACTTCAATTATTTTCAAAAATGACTTCCATATGACTTCAGTAAGACTCAATGAATTCTATAAAATCCATACTTTTAGACACAACTACCCTTTGGACTTCTATGAATTTAAAGTTTTTCATGATTTTCATCTTACTATGTTTTAGACTTCCATGATATCGATATTACTTCCATAAAACTGCCAAACATAAATAAGAATTCTATCATTTCCGTTTATGACTGAATTCCACTACTTTTAAATGACTCCGGAACTTTGAAAAAATTCCCTGACAAGACATTTATAAGAAATCTATAATCTTTGACGTTGGTAAGACTATGACTTCTATTAGACCCCCATCATGACTTCTATAAGCTTTCAAAGAACTTCATGTCTTTCATATTTCGTGATTTCTCAAGTCATAGAAGAAGTCATATAGAAATCAGTCGCTATCTAGACTTCCGGGACTTTCGAGCGACTGGTTTCTAGATGACCTTTGTATGACATCCATAACTTTTAAATGACTCAGAACTTTCAAGCTACTGATTTCTAGGTGATAAACGCATGACTTCTGTAGAACTTCCATGAGTTAAATTACTATCGATACTTCCGTATATTAATTTCATGACTTTCAAGTCTTAAGCGACTGATTTGCAGATGAGTTCCATGACATCCATATAACTCCATTAATCTTAAGCGACTGATTATATGACTTCCCGGAATTTTCACGAACTGATTTCTAGATGACCTTCGAATGACATCTATGACTTTTAAATGACGGAAATTTCAAGCTACTTAAATGAATGACTCACGAGACTTTCAATAAATTAATTTTTATGTGACTTCTGACTTCGGTATAAATTCCAATTTTGTTAATGACTTCCATGGAATTTTTATAAATTACTGTCATAAAACCTCTAAAACTTTCAAATGACTGTCATAGCCTATAAGTAAAGTATGAATTCCTTAATGAATCTAATGAAATTAATTAAAAATCATAATCTCATTTCTAACCATCTCAGAGGTATATGTTGCCTATATTTAAGCTATTTATTTATAAGTTTCCTTTATTTTTAATTTATTTTCTGTTGACATATTATTATGGTAAGCTATTTTTATGGTGTTTTTGTCTATAAACTCATTATATTAAATATACTAAAATACGATCACGCAAACAAAACTTTCAATATATTAAATCACAAATTAAAAAAAAATATTTTTCAAAATTTGGTTTTGGGGTTTTTTTGAATAATATTAATTGTGTTAATGTTCTAAAATCTCCATGTGCTATAAAATTGCTGCTGCTAGCAATTCATAAATAAATCTAAACAAAGGTAAGCTATATATCTGCATGCTTTTTTCATTAATTAGTTACATTTACAATTTTTTTTATTTTTTGCTTTTTTTTTATTATTTTTGCCAAATTAGTCCAAAATTTAAAATTGAAAGACGTCTTTGTATTATGAAGCTTGAAACTTTGCATTATTGAAATTGGACAAACATTTTCGATATGTTAAATGAATTTCTTGAACAAACATATTAACACAACAGACTTAGATGAAAGTATTAATAAATGATATTTTGTTCTCAATGAATTTTTAATGTTTTGGACGAGGGGGAACCCATTAGCAAAAATTTCGTCCCATGATTTCTGATTTCCGAAATGATTTCCGTAATTTCCGAAAATGATTTCTGATTTCCGAAATAATTTCTGATTTTCGAAATGATTTCCGAGATTTTTGAAAATGATTTCTAATTTCCGAAAATGATTCTAATTTTTTAAAATGATTTCTGATTTCCGTGATTTCCGAAAATTGTTTCTGATTTCCGAAAATAATTTCTTATTTCCAAAAATTATTTCATTCTCTATTCCGAAAATGATTTCTGATTTCCGAAATGATTTCAGTGAATTCTAAAAATGATTTCTGATTCCCGAAAGGATTTCCGAAATGACACCCTTGTTATGATTTCCGTAAGTGGTTTCCCTCTCGGTTTTGGGAGTATCTAACAATTTTCTATCGAATCTCTATAAGAATCTGGCTATATAGAAACCACAATTTTCCAAATTTGTTTAGAATTTCCTGATTTTCAATATTGCCTAGTTATTACGAATTTTTTTACGACTTCCATCCCGGAGCCTGAATTTCGAGAATAAAGTTCGAAATTATATTGTGATATCGATTATTATCGATATGTATACATGCAAATAAAATTTATTTATTTTTACCGCTCGGTATACAAGAAAATCTGTTCTTTATATTTGTATGTAAATATTAAATATATATTCCATCAGAATTGTAACACAATAATGCGTATTATACGTTTAACCCTTGTAGTGCTGAGTGGGGTCCTTTAGAGGCATCAGTAATTATGTTTCCTTAATAAAGTTGTAAGTAACTTATTGTAATTTTTCGTTTTTTTATGTTTTTTTCATTGTTATGTATTTTGGATGTTTTTCCTTTTTTTTAACGTTTACAGTTTTTAACGTGGGGTCTATCAAGCCAACGAGGACCCCACATTTCACATCATTATTAGTATTAGTATACAACACTCCTAAGGGTTAAAATAAGTAAAATCTAAATTAAATTATAAATAAGGGGATGTTATTAATTAAACAACTTGTAGATTTTTATTAATTAATTACCACGCTGGATCAATAACAATACATCTGTGAGCAATTTGTTCTCAAACAAATCTGTTGCTTTTTTATTCTCTGTTAAAAAGTGCAAAGAGTCGTCGCATATCTTTCTTCCTTCGCATATTGTGGATTAATCAGATTTTTGTTTTATTAATTAATTATCAGTAGAATAAAATAAATTTATTTATTGCATGAAAATAGATTTATCAAGAATTATTATTTTTTTACTTTTTTATTATAAAACTATAATAAGTGCATGATACACAAAAACCAATACCAACACAAAGACAATCACTTGATTCTGCAACAAAAACGCAGCAACAACAACACCAACAACAACAATTGCAACAACAGGCTCCACAAAGACAAAGTTTGCCTGATAAAAGATCGTGTAAGTAAATTATTTGAATTGTTTTAATTCATTTTCTTTTTGAAATTAGTAGATATTTTTTGCACACTAGAAATTATAGTCACTCGTCGATACGCATTAATCGAACATTACTATATATTTTGTCGAACTAATTAAGAATTTTTGATGAAAAGCGGGTAAAATTTTCTTGTACAAATATTTTAAAATAGTGCGTGTAATTATGTCGGTGCATGCCACATATTTTGGTTATTTTTTCGTAATACCACAATTCAAACAGATCAGCATCAAGTGTAAGTTTATGTAACTTCAGTTTTTTTTATGGTAAAATTGCTTGCCGTGGCACCGAAATGCCCTGGCACCTAAATACCCTGACATCGAAAGTAAAATTTTATAAAAAAGCAACCCTAGTTTTTATTACTTAGAAGGACAATATTCAGTCCAGACAATGTAAATATAGTGCGATTCACCGACATTTTTTTCTCAGTCATTTTATCTCGCAACGTTTTTCTCAACGACATTTTATTTCAACGACATTTTATCTCAACGTCATTTTAGCTCCGGACAATTTATCTCGGCGACATTATATCTCAACGGTGACATGACAACTCCCGAAGACATAACGTCCAAAGCTTTTTCTTAATTTTTAAACGGACATAGCGCCCAAAGACCTAATACCCGAAGATATATAAGACCCAAAAGTATTTATTCGATACTTTAGAAATGGACATAACACCCAACGTCCCGACGACATAAGACCCAAAATATACTTTATTTTTAATTTAGTTAAACATACTTTTGGGTCTTATGTCTTAGGGTGTTATGTATTTGGGCGATATGTCGGTTTTAGAATTAAGAAAAAAAGCTTTGGATGTTATTTTATGTCACCTATCTCAACGACATTTTATCTGAACGATAATGTATATATGACCGAGATAAAATGTCGCCAGATATTTTGTTGATAAACTCAATCAGAGTTGCGAGATAAAAATATTATGGATTGCAATCGACTAAACAGGTCACTTCACTCACTTGTACGGCAACATTTTCTTGCACAAAAAGTTATTTTGGGGTCGCAAAAGGAAAATTATATTTTTTACATTTCACTGCAATGTGAAAAAACATTTCGTCTGAATTTATTGCATTGAGAAATTCTCAATAATTTGCGAGATATAGCCGTGCGAAAACCAAATCTCAAGCAAAAAAATTGATGATGGCAAAACAAATTCGAACTAAACTATCAAAACTCATAAGGGGTTTTTTGTTTGGGTGGGCACTTCCAGAAACTGAAGTCAAAATTTTGTTTATATTTTATGTGTTGCAATTTTTATGAAATATATTGAAATAATAATAATAATTTTACTTAATTATTAATTTTAATAATTTTTAATTCGCACTGGACACATTACAGGCACAAATCAGAACCATTTTGATGGAAATGTGCCCAGGCACATATTATTATTTCTATGAAAATGGTTATGATTTGTGCCTGTGATGTACCTGGCCACATTTTACTAAATATAATGTATGTATGTTATGTGCTTGGTCACATTTCTATGGGAATACCGCTCAACATTTTTATCTCTGTTATAAATAATAGATATACGTTAAAAGATATCTGTAATATTATCGACTAGGCATATATATGATAAAATTGGTTATCGGATCGCATGATATCGATAAGATATCCAGTGGATATTTTTATTTTATAGATCTATTATCTAGCAGATAAATATATGATATAGTAGCGATATAAATAAATATTTTTGCTCTATCTAGATGATATCAATAATATAGCTATAAGATGCGAGATTTTGATAGATAAATGTAATATATCGAGTTCAAGATTTTAAAATATAAAAAATTAAAATGTATTATATGTAAATATTTAATAACAGTCTAATCGGTCTAATTCAAAGCTATGCTTTTCTAAAATAAATTAATGGGTCAACCAGAGCAAATCGCAGCACCTTTCTTCGCTCAGCCTCAAAAATTAGTTTTTTAAACAAACAAATCATAGAGTAAACTCAGCACCTAAAACTCGATACGAGACCTACGTTCCATCATTAGTATGGCTGAGAATCTCCATAGACGAGTTCATAAAATCTGTAAACCAATAAATAAAGCCACCAAATTATTTACATATTGCTTTAACGAATTAAAATCGAAATGACCATTTTTTGTGAATAGTGGGGTTTAGTAATATGTCGTGATTGTAGCGATATCGATAAGATATCTTGTAGATAAAGAATATATGTATGTTTTTAAGATAAACATATGATATCAGTACGATATCAGAGTTTTTTTTAGACATATAATTTAATGTACATTTCATCATCATCATCATCGTGTCCTTTACTCCAAAGCGAGGGAGCATAGGGACCATATTACCCTTTATTCTATCTGATACCATGGTTTTCATTGACGACTATATCTTTGACTATATCAAAGGTGAAGTGTTGTCAGCAACTCGC
>JANSTW010002897.1:0-16162 GCA_027564275.1 Diadocidia ferruginosa | reverse complement strand
AAAATATTTTTCGCTTTGTTGTTGTAAAACAATATAAAATTTTATTAGCATCCACTAGACATATATAATATATATATGTTGGACGTTAAGTTTACTGTTATTTTACTCAAAATTTTACTACTATAACATTCCAGATTATTATAAGCTTTAAGAAAATCAAAAAAATTTAGGGGATTAGAAATTTTTTTTTCAAAGTAACTAGATCGATTTTTTATTCATCTAGAGGGGTTCCCTAAACCCGCTTAACTGAATCACCCTTTATAAACATAAAATATTCATTTGTTTTGGCCATTTGTATAAATCCAGGAGCATAATAACATATGTCTATGTAAATTATATCTTCTTATTATGATGTATAAAATGACTATAATCTGTTGTTAAACGAAAATATTTTTTTTTATTTACAGAGAAGCAATACAAAGTTTGTCGGATTGCTGATGAGTTTTACGAGAAAATTATACAAACTTGAACATAGATGTAAAACTCCATATTTTTGAGATTAGATTCATAATATAATATACAGTTTAATCTTGACATGAATATTTACACTGGCAGTTGTGTTCTTAAATTGTGTAAACCAAATATGCATTTAATGTAACGACGGCTCCAAAGCATTACGGTATATCCACATTTTGCAAAGAGAGAGAGAGAGAGAGAGAGAGAGAGACGAACAAAAACGGTTACTTACTAATACCAATTAATTTAGTTTAAAAATAATTTAAATTAGAATTTAAATGTAATTTTAAACAATTAATAATATGTTATAAAATTCATTCTCTTTTTGCAAAATGTAGATAGGCCATAATGCTTTGGAGCCGTCGGTATATCAAAAATTAAAGTATATTATATGTGAAACTATATTACATCGACGGTTAAACAAGAAATTTTCCCATCATCCAAAATACAAATTGTGCAGGAGAACAAGAAAACTGTCTGTTTTGATAAGTATACTTAATATGGTAGGAGATTTTATAAATGTCAAAAATTTTGTACTAAAATATGTTTTTAGATTTTCTCGGTACGTTAAATCGATTGCCCATAAAAAATACAACAAAACTGCATTTTTAACTCAAAATGCTACAAAATAGGAGAATTTTTCGTTTAACCGTCGATATTCATTTTTAACTTTGTACATTTTCTCTATTATTAGGCCACAATATATTCTAATAATCCATAAGAGTTATTTTATTGAATATTATATTTATTTTTTTCACGGCTGCAACAAGCCAGCACGGCTGCCCCCCAAAATGAGGACTTGTTTTTTTTTACTAATACTACAACTAGCGAAACTTTATGGTAGTGTTGGTTTTGTTCAATTGGAAATAAACTAACACTAACATAAAGGCACGCTAACTATTACGAATGTATAAAAATATTTAAAAAAAAAATTATTCACTTACCTGATAAAAACTATAATTATTTGCTATTAAGTCACCATGTGCTTTGGTATGCTGATACCATGAGTAGGCTCGTTTCGTTGGCGATATTAGAATGGCAATGATTTTGGCATGCGGCAATAGGGCATGCGATCGTCGCGGCACTAAGTCGCCATCGAAATAATTTGCTGATTTCTCAAACAAATACTTATCCGAACTATTCGCTTGACTTGGAAAGAAACTCATGTACCAGTCCAAACCTCGATAGTAATTGTTTTTATTGAAAAATTGAATTTCCTCAAAGGTTTCGGGTGCGGGAAGATTGCTCGCTATACTCGGATGCATACTTAAAAATGTATATAGTGCAGTTGTGCCAGTCTTTTGTGGTCCTATGACCAAAAATTTCGGCAATGAATCACAGCTTTTATTTTTCGACCAAATTTTTATGTGTCGCGGATCATCACAAGGATTGCCCCACACGGGGTCCGTCTCCTCGGGATGCAATTTAAAATAGGTTTCACCTAATTGTTGTGGCGGTGCTGAACTTAATTTAATATTTGTCCAACAACGAATAAATTTAATGACCGATTCAAAGGTATACAGTGCTAATCGATCACTTCCATAATTGGACATGTGTGTCATAAATATATTTATTGGATTATAAACTACTGTTTGAAATAATTCTCCACCTTGAATGGATTCGTCCAGTTTATCACGTCCTCCCGGATATCTATCTATGTACATTGTGTGTGTAAACAGTCCGCACGTTTGACGTGGCAAGACCATTATATTTCTGTGTATAAAACCGCGTCTCAGTCGTGCCGGTCGTAAATGTGGATATTCTTCGGTTGATGTCACCTTAATGTTCCACACATTCTTCCATGCTGCATACAAAAGTTCGTGCGCCGGATAAACACCCGAATGATGCGGTGACACTGAATAACCAGAGTCTGTAGGAATTCCTTTGGCAACAGCAAAATCTTTATTTAATATCATGTCGGACATCAGCACCGTTAAGTTATCGTAAAGATGGGGTTGTTGATGATTCCACATATGTGAAAACCAGTTAAATTCCTGTACGTTACGCAGCAGCATATCGTCACCCATATTTTCATCGTGTGTTCCATGATGAAAATATTTACCCGAAAATCCTAAATTAAAACGAAAGCCAGGCACAATACTGGCAATTCGTGCTTGGGTAGCTATTAATGCTTGAACGTCGTCCGGTCGCAAACGTGTACCCTTTTCGCCCACAAAAATATCATCAATATCAACTAGAATCATTCGATTTAAACTTAAACTAAGTTGTCCATGACTAAGGTACGATAGTGAATCCAAAAACAATAAACGATGTAACCAAAACTTTAGGCCACTGCCAAACAGAATACGTTGAATACCATCAAAGCGTCCATGATCCTGCAGTACAGTGGACAGTGGTATTTGAACTTGATCATCGGTCGGATAGTCAAGTGTGTTTTTCTGTGCCCATTCTAAGGGCTCATATGTGGAATGATTATGTTGAAAGATGGCCCAATCGGAACCTGGCAACGAACCCCAGGCCGTATCACCGGCACGTGTTAAACGCAGAACTGGCGATGCTGGATTTAGGCTTGCATCACGCAATCGTAAATTGGTGTGAATGAAAAGGGGGAAATTTTTCAACTGTGCACCAACCAATGTTTCCTCACTCGGACTTACAAAACCGACAATTCCCACCGAATATTCACGACAATATTTATCCAGAAGTTCCCGATTCCATTTGTCCATGTGCAAATATTTGTCCAAATTTTCAAACACAATTACGCCATAGCGTCCTTTGTCCAAATTGGTCAATACCGGTAGACTTTTGCCGGCCACCTCGATCTTATATCTGTAAACACAAAAATTTTGAATTAGTAAAATCAATATAGTATCAGATAGGAGTAAAAGACACGATGATGACGAAATATAAATGTAGAAGATAATATTTGTTTCAGTTTAGATTTTCGGATTACTTAATTAAACTAGGTCTATCTTAGTTTGTCAATAAAGGTTTCTCGTTTCTTATGGTTTCAAAAAGGCAATTTTCCTACTAATTGAATTCTAGCTAGGTGTTTGCTAGATTTGCCACTGTAACCAACCGACCAACCTTAGATTTTGTCTGAAACTCTGTACCGAAGATATGCGATTATGATAAAAACAAATTGCACTTATCGTATATTTAATCGGTCAGCTGGTTGAGGCATAGTTTAACTAAATAAATATTGTAAGCGGAAGGTCTGTAAGTGGGTGCAATCAATCGTCAAATATAACAATTTCCAGATGAGATTTGAGGTTGAGAATTAATTCGACTCTATAAAACTACTTCCGGATTTTATTTTTCATGTTTAAATCAGGGACGGAAACCAATTTGAAAATGGAGTTGGTTTGGTTATTGGTTTTTCCGATAAATAATTTTTATTTTATTTGTTGTCAAAAATGATCGAAAGATGTTACTAGAGCAATTTTGTATCGTTTTCGCCAAAAAAGCAGCTTTAACTTTAATTTGAGAATGAGATTTAACTTTATATATTTCATCTAATCTAGTTTTACATAAAATTTAAATCAAATCCTCATTTTGGTTTTGGTTTTTCGGGTTGTAAGATTTTGGTTGTGGTTTTGGTTTTATAATATTTATAAATTTTTGTTTTGTTTTGGTTATGGATTTATGTATTTTTTCTGGTTTTGGTTTTGTGAAACCGGAAACCCTAGTTTATATACATCAACCGCACTACCGGGTAGTTCGGATACCGCACTTAACCTTTTGACTATACTGACTGCTCAAAAATACAAATTTAACATAACTTAAAACTGATTATTACTAATTTGAGGTCGCAAAGCTCAAAAGACGGGTCTTTCCTTCTTTCCAAAATGTAATTTGGAGTCAGCAAAATATGTCAATATGATATTTCCAATCCGAGTTAATAGTTGTGATATATTAGTTTTTTTTATTATAATAGTGTTCTATCTTCTATATATAATGTACTTCGTTAATAGTAGTGCATGAAGGGAGTTCCTCAAGGAACTGTTCTGAGATTCAATTTTTATACATTGGTTTATTTTACTATAATAACGAAATGTACCTATTCGCTATATACACGATGATAAGTATTTTTCTATAAATTTTAAACATTTTTTTAATGAAAATATAAATATATTAAATTCTGATTTGTGTTTAGTGTCACACTGTCACTACGTGGTTATATAAAAACAACAAGTTTCAGTTAAATTTAACAAAACCAAAAATATTTGCGATGATTGCAGAGCAAACCCATTTATAATTATATATTAAATTCAAATAATATAAATAACAATGTGATAATTGATGATGTTTAAATATATAGCTGATAATAAATTGTATTTTAATGAACATTTTATGGTTTATGTTTTATATAATATATACAAGTGTGAAGTGTCTAAGTTAATTTTAAATGTATAGCAAGGTAAACATTATATGGAGCTGGCTGTATATTAATTAAACGACTTGCAAATAAAACAATTTGGAGAATTAATTAAAATTAAAATATATTTTGTATTGCAAAATCTACATTAAAATGTATTATATTTTTTATTTAAAAACCTTCTTATGGGAAGTTTAATCACATATACCATATACGCTATAATCTCAAAATAAAAATACAAATTTGGACGAAGAAAAAAATTGTTTAAACCTAAAAAAAACAGACATAAAAATTTACTGAATGCATAAAAACCATTTATTTAAATAACACCTGATTGTATAAACACTATATACCAAGATAGGCTAAAAGTAATTAAAGTCACTTCATAAATATTTTCATTCTTTTGATATTTTTAAATTATAAAATTTGAATATTTTTTTTATGCGCGAGCTGAATGAAGTTAAATAAAACGTGCATGTAGCTTCTTTGCAGCCCAGCACACGGGAATAAATATTTTATAATATAAATTGTATATTTTCGTGTCTGTTGCAATAAAAATATCTAAAGAAATGAAATTTGTATTTTCTGAATGTATTATTCTTTCATTATATATAATGTGAACTTTTCTATATTATTATTCCCGCGCTTATTTTCATTTCCCAAAAAGAAAATATTTAAAAATCTTTTTTCCATTTTCCCATGTATATTGTATAATTATATATATGTGCTATACGTATATACCAGCTATAAGTACAACATCTAAATCGATTATTTCAGTTATCATCGCATTGTATTGTATATGCGGTGTAAAACGGTTTGATTTTAAATCGCAGAACATAATATAGAATAATTTTTCCAAACCATTTAGATGGCAATTTGTTGCATTTACACCCAATTTCACACGTGTTTACCCATATAATACCGCATTTTCTATATAGTTACATAAATGGATTTCTCTTTATATATCCCAGAAATATAATTCTATATAAAAGTTTCAGTCGCATTTCAATACTAAATAAATTTTAAGTACCGCTGCATTAAAGGTGTGTATTAGTGTAAATACCTACAAGGCTACATACCATTTGAATGGTTCGAAAAGTTTTAAAAGGACTTTAGTGATAAAACATTTGTAAGTGATAATTTTTAGGATTAAATTGGTTGAAATTAACTTTATCGGATCATTCAGCAGGACGCAGGTCCACACTTTAAAGCTCAGAGTTATTAAGTGTATTTCTATATTAAATTAATTTTAAATCTGATGCATAGATTAGACGAAACGTCAATAAATAGAGTAATTTGACAGTTTTTTATTTAAAATTAAGACCGCTAAGCTGGATAAGTTTGGATTTTTTTGCATAAATAGTAAAATATTTTCGGTCGAAAAAACCAAAACATTGCATTTAGTAATTAATAATGTTTTTTTTTAAATATGACAATTGAGTAATTGACAAATCAAATCTTTCACAAAAAAGTACTATAGAAAAGGCTGTAACCCTCCCCTTTATCTATAATCAAAATAATTATATCGTTTGCTTGAGAAGAAAAAACTGCTGTAAAAGAAGATGTCGTGAGAAATTTTGGACGTCAGAAAACGGTGAGTTTAACGTGAAGACAAGGAACTTATGGTGGGATCAAATTGGCGTCGTCTATATTATGGGTTTCTTAAACTAGGCGAAACCATTACCAGATCTTCCTACCAAACAAAATTATTGGAGATCACACAAAGAAAAACGTGCCCAGTACTAACTTCTGACATATGACAACATTATTCTTCTGTTCGTTCACATGTTGCGATGTTGATCACAACATTTCCGGAAACATTTTGATGGGATGTCCTATACCCAACATATTATATTCGCCAGACCTTGCACCTTAAGATTATCACTAATTCCGATCGATGGATCATGGCCTTTCTGCGCAAAAATTTACATCATGGGAAGAAACCAAAAAACAGGGAAAAAATGTGTACTCCTAATACAAGGGCAGATTCAATCGAGAATCCAAGTTTTTGTCAACAAATGCTTAAGACGCATATTAAAAACATTATATACCCAAAGGTTATGTCTAACTAAGATCTGTATTGAAAAACTGAAGCTGATGAGAGCATAAAATCATATAAGGAAGAGAAATGGGGATATGACACACTCTGCCACGATGGATTGGAACCCGCAGAAGAAAACGACGTAAATCTTCGTGCCGCTAAATGATGCCTCAGGCAGATGAAGCCGAAAGAGTAAAGGGCGAGATGTATTAAGTTTGGCTTGGTTCAGCGCATTGCAATACTTGTAGTAACAGAAGCCTTGAGATCTTCATCAACGTGTTTATGGATCAAAAATACACTGTGGTATTGGTTTTGGAATCTTCTGTAAATTCAAAATAACAAACTTTCAAATTAGACGAGTGTCTTTCAAGCTTAAGTACTTGCAATTGTTTTGACCTGCAGACGGATGTGAGCATATAATATTTCCATGCAGAGTGAAAACTAGTCTACTATCTAGTCTAAACTTTCTTGTAAATCATTGCTATTACGAATTTTCAATCATTGGAGTCTATATGTCATCACTATAGTTTGATTAGAGGGAATTTAATAGATGAGCCAAACAATTATTAAATTCGTGTCATGTTTATGATATTTAAAGGCCCCTAACATGTGAATATTCAATAAAATAATTACTACAGACCGGCAGGAAGGATGAAAAAAATAAATTTTTTACTATTTTAGTACCTGAATTTGCATTTTTGGCACAACTCAAAATAATAAAAAAACCGCCATATTGAATTTTCAGTTTGTGCTACTTTTTAAAACCAAAAACAAAATGACAAATACATCAGGTAATAATTAATAAAAAAACCGTAGAGTTATTAAAGGTGTTATGTTTTTAACGCCATCTTGAATCAAGATGCCATATTGAATATTATTGTTGCATAACAATATTCATTTTTAAAATTTTGCTGCCTCTAACGAAGAAAAACTTAGCTAATCGGTGAGAATAGTTGTATTGTTATTTGCCAAAAATAAAAAAGAAACTTAAAATATTTAATTGATTTCTTACTTTTTAACAATTAAGGAACTTTTTGAATTTATCCTCTAACATATGAAAGTATATAATATGTAACTTTTCTATTGCAAAAATGTCTTTCTAATGCCTCAAATGTGCTGCTCAATGTGTTGTATGAATATGTATGTATACACAAATATCTACCTTTTCTATACAGTAGCTATTTATACGAATAATAACTTGGCATAATATAAACATTAAGTACATACATCTCATGTGTTTACCATATAGTTTAGTTTTAGAGAACGTTTCATAGTATATATAGCATAGTAGAAGGTGTTAAAATTATGGCTTGAAAATAAATTAAGAGAAAATTTGTTAAGTTTTCAATGCATACAAACTGAAGCTTTACCTACATAACGAACGAACCAACGAACGATATAAAATAATATTTCAGTGTACACATGACGATTATGATGATGATGCGATATTATGTTAACATTTACATTATACTAAATGTTATACTTTTATGTTTATCACCTACCTATATAGATACCCATAACCTATATGTATATCCACTTTGTATCAGTTTGTGAAAAGCTAAATTTGTTAACATAATATACTAGTATGTATATGTGCGGAAAAGTATATGGTGTGAGGAAAATATAACATTCTTTGAATATAATTATCCTGATGCATAGCACGAGTTAATTATTGATTTATATATTACCATTAGAATGTAGGTCAAGGCATTACATTTTTTGAAAATAAATTGCTAGAAATTGAGATGGATATGTTAGAATAATTAAAATAGATGATATTTTGTTTTAATTTATAAATGGTAGTAAATATTGAATGATTCTAAACTTGATGTTTATATGCGAAAGCATATAGGTAATCTGGTAATAGGTATACCGGATGCAAATTTGTTAGTTGACTACGCTTTATTGCTTAAAAAAAATATTTTTACTTTTCTTTGTATACCGTTAGTATAAAATAAAGAAAAGTATAGTAATCGCCATCAAATTAAAAAAAAAAGAAAACAAAATATTTATTTTACTTCTTTAAAAAATTGTCTGTCCGTCGCAGACAAAGAAATTTAAAGTTCTAGAAGAGATACGATATTAAAATATTATAAGGACGACTCTTTAATGTTCCTATACCAGAGCTAACAGCATTCTAACTTTAAATTTCCTGCTGCTTTGGACATAAAATGGTTGTGCTGCTGCTGCTCAAGTATGCTACAGCATAATTTTTGTTTTCAACAGGAACAGATACTTTATATTATACAAGTATTATTTTGTAATAACTAAATAAAAAATTAATTTCAATACTTTTCAATCTTAAGGAGAGTACAGGCGAATTAGTAATTATGAAATAAGGGAATTAACCGCAATTTAAAAAAATTCTGATTTATTATAATTCATTTTTTTTGCTTTTTCCTGACTATTTTAGAAGCCTCGGTTGTCGTTTAGAAATTATTGAAGAAAGTCAAAACATTGCGATTGATATAGAAAATAGTTCAATTCGTTCATTTTTTCGATCAAAATCGGTTGATTATACATATTTTTAAAATCCCCATGTACCAGTTCCGATTTTTTTTACTTTTTCCTGACTATTTTAGAATACCCGGTTTTGGTTTAGAAATAATTAAAGAAAGTCAAAGCATTGCGATTTCAATAGAAAGCAGTCTAATTTGTTCATTTTTTCAATCGAAATCGGTTGATTTTAGATTTTTTTAAATCCCCATTTGTAGTTCAAGATTTTTTTGTCTTCTTTTATTATTTTAGAATCCTCGGTTTTCGTTTGAAATCATTAAAGATGGTCAAAACATTGCGATTGCTATATAGAAAGATTAGATTTTGAAAAATCCCCATGTAGGTATATACAGGATTGTTTTTTCGGCTTTTTCCTGACTATTTTAGAGGCCTCGGTTGTCGTTTAGAAATCATTAAAGAAGTCAAAACATTGCGATTGATATAGAAAATAGTTCAATTCGTTCATTTTTTCGATCAAAATCGGTTGATTTTAAATTTTTAATAATCTCCAGGTAAGTATAGTATAGTTCAGATTTTGTTTTTTTGCTTTTTCCTGACTATTTTAGAATTCCCGGTTTTCGTTTAGAAATATATAAAGAAAGTTTAAAAGATTGTGATTGCTGTAGAAAGCAGTTCAATTCGTTCATTTTTTCGATCAAAATCGGTTGATATTAGATTTAAAAAAATCCCCATGAATAGTTCAGGATTTTTTGGCTTTTTCCTGACTATTTCAGAAGAATGTTTTAGTTTAGAAATCATTAAAAAAGGAAGAAAACACTACTATAGAACATAGAAAGTAGTTTAAATAGTACAAAAAATAATATAAAATATAAAATAATAAGATAAATAAAAATGTAATATTATTATATAATAATTGTGAAAAACCGCAAAATTTAAAAATGCTGCTAAAAGATTTGAAATCTGCTGCTTGCTGCTGCTGCTTAGCTAAAAATATGCTGCTAGCTGTTTAATTTAGCAGGACAAATTACGATGCAGCTAATCGTCTGCTTTGCTATTGTCAGGCCTGGTTCTCACTGTTTGGTATTGAATATCGACAATTTTGTTCCCCAGGAGTGGGTAACTCCCGTACAAATCGATCTTGAATTTTTGTAAGGATTATTCTTTAGTGTTCTTATTATTTGATATTGAATATAAGGAATTTTTCTTTGAAGCTACACATCTCTTATACAAAAATTCTGGATAAATGTGAAGAAAATTAACTAAAAAATAAATTGTAGATCATAATCCATCAATGTTGAAATTTTTTTAATAGAAGTCAATACAAAAATGGTTAATTCCATTTAATTTATATTGTGTTCGTAGTAACAATTTTTTTTAAGCGTGTTATTTTTAATACAGGTTCTTGACCAATTTATTTAAAATGATTATTATTAACTTTTTAATAATTATTCGGATTTTTTTTTACAAAAAAAAAACTGATTCAAAAAGCAATTTTATATTTAAACAAATACCTATATTCTCAATAAATCAACAAAACAAATAAAATAAATCCAAAAATACATTGTTGCGTTAAAAGTGTTAAAAAAATTTGAATTTTAAATTTATGTTTTACCGATATATAAAAAGCACATACCTATACATATAGTAACATATAATAACACTGATATCAAATTTATATTTTTTTTTTCTACCAAAAATAGACTAAATATGCAAATTTGTCTGTCAACAAAATAAAACGTACATATTATATTCCTTCATCAAGACATGCGACAACTACAGAAGTCAAAATTTATTTTTTCAAATAAAAAAGAAAAAATTCCCATAACATAAAATGATTTCCGCAATGAATTGCAATAAAAAAAAATCCATTTTCCACGTGCGTTATATAATATTTCATATATCAACCAATTCGCAAACTCGCATATTATTATTATTATTATTATTTGTGAGGAAGAAAAAAATCAAAGTTAACTTTTTGAGGAAACATATTACAATGTTATATGTGTGGAATTGTGGAGGGATGCGGAGAAAATTTATTCACGCGAACGTGTTTTATATACCAAACCGCGCGCAAAAAAGTAAATCAAAATTATGTTAAAAATGTTTTTGATAACTTTATTATATATTTTCAAAAATGTATTAAAAAGGAAAAAAAACTGCAGGGTAAAAATTTGTCTCTGCATTGAATTTTAAAATATGAAAAATTCGCTGGTAAACTTATCTGCGTACACAAAAAGGCCAAACCTCTTAAATTGTTTGTGCAAGAAAATCGTAACAGTGTTGATGCCTCTTCATGTATACAGCATTACCAGATTTTTCATCAACGCATTTCTTTTTTATTACTGCTAAATGTATTTTAAGTAAAAAAAAATCTGAAAACAAATTATCAACATTAATTATTCATATTTTTTTCTGTTTGCTTTTTTATAATAAAATGTTTAAAAAAGACAAATTTGTGGCAAATTATAAAATTATTTCTTTATTTATTATATACATATCGCTATATGTGGTAACTTTGTGGTAACGAATTTTTGTGTTATAAGCAAAAAAAAAACTTTCTCTATATATATACTATATATAGCTTATAAACGTTATCAACATAATAATAATAAAAAAAGCTAGAAAAAAGCTTGCAAAAAACCATCCCTTTATTTGAATATATATTATAGTCGAGACGACCTGTCATTTTTATAATTTACAACAATTTTTTGCATCTTATATAGGACAGTAGTGAACTTTAAAAAATACACATCACTCACTATAGTGATACAAAATTATTTTTGTAATTTTTTTTAATAAAATTGACAAATATTGATTATCAAAGTTTAGGTATGTATAAAAAATATTATTATAAAGCAATTTGAATATAGACAAGTCGACACGATTGTTTTTCCGCTGCATTTGTGTACGTCTCCACCATCAAATTTAATTTTAAATATTATAATGGTAAAACATTAAAAATTCTGAGAAAATTTCTTTTCTAAAATGTTGAGAAAACAAATGTTTTGTAAATAAAGCCACAATCCATAGTGATGGGGGTAGAGTACACATCCCTGAGGTATACCTTTTCTGTTTTTTTTCTTACTTAGCTCAGCTTGAATCATTCTGGATGAAGGTAAGGTGCCAATCCATAGTCAATCAGTCGCTTAGCTAGGTTTAAAGCATGAAGAGAGCTTTTCGTAGCATCTATACTTGTACATTAATGAAAGCTCTTTTATGTCCATGACAGCTGCAAGTGTATAGTTTTTGTATGGTATATACTGCTCTATCATACGCACTACTTCATGCAGAGTAGTGTCGGTACTGCTACATATGCAGTAGACATTCTGTGATCTACCAATAACGTTGCGAATCTTTAGATCTAATATGCGTTCAAATGTTTTTAAAATTAAAGATTGGTTTAAAATCTTTAGCCTAGTCGTAATCTGATATAACCACTTTTAGTATGAAAATAACTTTAGCACGCCTCCAAGATTGAGGTAGATAATCTGACCTCAGACTACCTCTAAATAGCAACGAAAGTATAGGAACAACACAATCTTCTTGGTATGTTGTAGCATCACTGGAAACATACCATCCGGTATTTTTCCAATAATGCTACAGCTTATTTTAAGGGATAAATCAATAGCCCAAACAGTTATATTCTTTGAATAACCACTGGTGAAAACGTCATAGTAGAAATTATAATTCTGTGCGTCAGTCTGTATACGTCTTGAAAATAACAGGTAAAAGAAAGTTACCTATGAACGGATTTTCCTGAATTTCGGTGTGTGTGAGTTATTAGTATAGGGGATGATTCTCCGGAATTCGCGGGACATAATTTCCCGGGAAGTTGCTTAAAATTCGATTTGTCGTGTCCCGGGAAAAAGCACACATGTTTTCTCGGGAAATGGTAATGGAAATTTATTGAACATAATTTCGTTCGATTTTAATTTAAATCATTTTTTTTTTGATCGAATCTATAGATGTCGTATAACAGAAATTTATTAATAACGAATTTTAATTTCTGTTATTCAAGATGAACCTAAACTACAACGGCTTTAAGTGACTGCCGGGCCACTGCAATCGCTTTTTAATAAACACCTGCGAATGAAAGGTAATTACTCAATTGTGAAATGTTTTTGGCCCTATCGATCCTCGAAGCCACAACCTCTTGATTACAAAGCCGTGACGTTATCCACTACTCTATACTGGCAAAAATTACAAATACTTCAGCTTAAAAGACACTCGCTTGATTTGGAAGTCTGACTGATTTTGATATATTAAGTTATTCACAGTAGATATCGGAACCAACACCACAGTCCATTTTGACCCATCAGTGACTGAACCGTATCAAAGACCAGTTGTCCACTATTCTATGGTTGGGAACTTTCAAATAAACTTTTTTGTCTAGTTCTAATCTAGGAACTATAGAGTATAGATAGTCTGTGATTGGGAGTTGGGGTCGATAGTGTTCCAACTAATGAAAGTATTTTGTTATTTGCGTTAGAGCTGTGTGTCCAAAGCCCAGATTCTCCGATTCTGCACGGCACTGCAATTAGCCCATTTACATACATTCAATACTTCCGAGGGCGTAGATCTCAAGGCTCCCGTTATCCAAAACATTGCGCTGCGCTTTAAATTACCTAGCTTGATTTAGTTATAGCCTTTTTCCATAGTTGGCCACCATACCAGTAACCCATACGATAGGATTGGTCTTATAATGGCTGTAAAGGTTCATTTTAGGCCAAAGTCCCTATGTTTTATCAAAGGTATTTTTACAAACATAGAAGGCAACGTTAGCTTTTTAGCCCGTTTCTAGTACTCAGTGCATATTTCTTGTAATGAAGGGACCTTTCTATTGTTCGAACTACCCCGTGTAAAGCCGTTTCTGTAGATTTGCCCCTGAAATAGTCATGTTTATATCCCGATATAGAGGGTTTGTTTCAATAGTGTTTCGTATCTCTAGCTACAAAATACGTTCACGAGTTTTTAGCTGATCGGCCTAAAGTCTTAGGCCAACTTATGGGTAAACAACAATCTATTGCCCAGGCAATCTTTCAGTAACCACAGAGGTAAACCAATCACAGGAGTTGTTGGTAGCCAATCAAGCTTTCGGAATATTGCTACCTGAGAAATCACCATCATATATACAATATATAGTGTACTCTCCTGTGATGATGGTCTTAACAAAACTGGGCTTCGATAAAACTTTGCATAATCTGGCAGAGTCTCTTACACTTAAACGCACAATTTTTGTTTTTAAGTGAAGATTGACATAAAATAAAATTAAAACTTTTTATGCTCGTCACTGTACTACATAGCTTCTTATATAGTTGAAAATAAATACTATTTTATCATATATACAAACTGAAGTAGGTCCTTTCTTATGTTTGTTCCTTGGCGCGCGCATTTTATAAATTCCTCACGTTTTACATGGTTTATTTTATTCTTTTTTTTTCTCATCATCTTATCTATCTCTGCATAGTTAAAATATTTACTATAGTATAGCTCAAGCTCATATCAAAGACAAAGATCTTAAACATTCCGTATCTCCTATATATTCTACATATTCATGTATATTTTACAATTTCTCTTCTGGAGAATTTTTACGAAAAATATTTTATTTAATTTTTTTAAATTTAAAGCGAAAAATATGAAAATAAAAATTTTAGATATCAGAGAAAATAACCCAAGAAAATTAAATTAAACATTTTTTTTGTTTTGAATATTATTATTGTTCTTGTTAACAGAAAATATTTTTCTTTTTTTACAATTTTTTTTTCTTATATTGTAATTTTCTAGAAACAAGAAATGAACAGAAAAGTAAAAAAAATAAACGTTTTGGGGTAGTTTTTTGTGGGAGTCGGTTCAAAATGTATATATAATATGGCCAATATTTGGCCAAAGAAAAAATTTTTCATTTTGACATTTTCATTATAAGTTACATGTTTTTGCAGTAAATATTTTTTTGGTTATACATAAAAAGGGATATATGGTTTTGAGTGAATACTTTCTGCATTTTTACTATATTGTATATTTCTGTTATATACTTTTTTTCCTATGATCTATGGAATTATGGGATAAAGAAAATAAATAACATATTTTTATATATAGTAGATAACTGTCCGGGGATTTACTACACATATCTACGCCCACGCATGATTTATATCTAATATATTGTGTGGTAACTTTTTTGTTGACCGTTTTGTTATTATTAATATAGGGCACAATATTGAAATTTATCGAACTATAAAAAAACGGGCCGTATGTTTCGAGATATCGACAACAAATTGAAACCAAAAATATTTTGTCATCATCATTTATATTGATTTCATATATATGCGCTAATATAAGAAAGACATCAACTTCTTAAGACTCTTTCTATACGGATAGAATAGCAAACCAGAAGAGACAATGTATCGAACATAAAATCTTATGAATACATTAAAAGCCCAGCGAAAACTTTTTCGAAAATAATAAAAAAAATCTTTTATCTTAAGAACGTAAATACCTAAAATTTGTACAGACTTATTTTTGTCTCAAATTTAACACTAGTTTGAGGTGAAAATTCAAAAATATTTAATTTTCAGGTTGTTTTTTTATAAATGAATTATTAGGTGGAATAGAAGAAGATTTCGTTTCCAATGCATAAGACTATAATTTGGAGATAAACTATACGTGTTTCGTGTTATGTTTTCTTTTTTAATATTATTCAGGATTATTTTGATTATATTTAATTTTTTAAATTAAATTATTTAATTTTTTAAAGTGAAGATATCTTGATTAGGCGCGTTAAGCAGTGAGAAAAATTTATGATTTCGCGTCAGCAACATCTAATTATCAAATGGGAGGAGCTTGAGATGCAAAATATTTATTATAAAAAGGGG
>JANSTW010002786.1:0-16167 GCA_027564275.1 Diadocidia ferruginosa | reverse complement strand
ACGATATATTGCTACACTTCAAATTATAATATTTTTCTCTGTACATTTATACCGCTAGCAAAACAAAACACGTTGACTACACACGAAACCAATTTTTTCAAGTGTATTTTCTTGTTTTATTTTTTTTTATTATATTTATTTTCTTAGAACAATGAAGCGTACGAAAAGTACGTTTTGCTCATAGCTGATAAAGTCTTAAACTCAATTTATACTATACCTTTTTTAACATATGTCTACATAGATTTGTGACTAAAAAACAGTCTGCCGGGCACAAATTTTAAAATACTTTTTAATATTTATTGCTTTCAGAACTTATTTTATCAAATGAAAATGGATGTTTGTTAAATTTGTTGTTGCAAGTTTGTTTTTTAAGACAGACACATAAGGACACATATGTTAAAAAAGGTGTAGTGTAAATTGAGCTTTATATATAAGGTACCTATATAATTCTTTTTGTAATTTAATCTGTCTGTTGTATAAATACAACAAATAAAAATAAAGAAAGAAAAAAGAAGCAATGTAAGTGATTTTAGGATTTATTAAGTCATAGTGCGGCAAGGTTCGTAAGTTCAAGTAATTAAAAAGACGTTTTTTGACGGTAATTGTTTTATAGCACTTATACAAGTTTTTTTTGTGTAGATTTTTTATCACATGATCGTTTGTTTTTAAATTCTTATAGCATATTTCAGTTGATTCCAACTTATTCAGTACAAGTTTTGAATATTAAAAAAAAAATTGTAAAATTATATAAATCTTCACCAACATATTTTGTTAATCCAAATTGTGTTAAGATACAAATTCTATATACTTAAAGAGATCTGAAAAATTTTTCAATTATTGAAATTTTTCGGGGACTTTACCTTCTAATATAAACTTAACTATATACCATGCTGATGAAGCATATCGTCCGAAACGACCGTGTATATGTGTATATAATATACTAAACAAAATTTATACTCTTCGCAATTCGAACCTACAAACCATGACCCACCACAGATTGTTATGTTTATATTTATTCGAACATACAAATAATATACAATTTAAATATAAATCTTTAACATTATCATAACTAAATAAATTATATAAAAGTTCAAAGGTGATCGAACGCGCGCGATTTATAATTTTATAAAAATAAAGAAAATGAGCGATGTGGTGGTTATTTGGTTTTGGTGTAAGATGCTGTGTGTGGTACAGCAGACATATTATAAAATATATTATTTATAAAGACGACACAAAACTTATAAATAACAAAAATCTCGCCTCTCGGTGCTGCTACAAAATGATTAATTTATATTATGAATTTTATAACTTATTAAGTCACCGCAACGACGCGCATATTATCGACATAAATTTTATTTATTATTCGAGTGTTTATAGACCCCGGGAGTTTAGAGTGCATCTAGTTTAATTGAAATTTTAAGCGATTCATTGTTGCAGTTTATATATTACAATAATGATTTTGAAGTTTGGCATAATTTTGTTGATGATATCTGCACAAATTGATGGCCGTTACACAAATCGAAGACGAACAAATGTGCTGAGCGAACAGGAAGTTACGTCAACAACAACGACAGCAGCTGCTGAAACAACGACAATAGAAAATGAAATTCCAACTGAACTAAATAGTCCGATAGAATCGTCAACATTAAAGCTCTGTTCAACGTACAGTTTGTGGCCTTCGAAACAGTTGGGCGGCATTGACATTGAAGGAAATATTACAATTGTAACGAAATTATCATCGAAACGAGTAACTTGCGTTCGAGCAGTGCCACAATTGAATCGGTTGGAAAATCGTTTTCGTATGGCTGGTTATAAGAATATACAATTTGTTGTTTTAAATTATGAAGAACCAACGGAGACGCTAACGAACAGCGATTCTGATGATATGGCCAGTAATAAGACAGAGAAACCATTTGTTAATGCGAAGCTGGACAATGTTAAAATAATTCTATCATCAAATGTTCACGATGGAGAACCCGAAAGTTTTCGGAATTTCTATTTAGGTTCTGCTTACATTTTTGATACTTGTGGTAGACTGGCCTACACAATTTATCATCCATGGAGTTGTGTTCAGCGACCCTATGTTAAGGCTGGCATCCTCTCGACCATTTACGATGAACCGTGTGGTAAATGTGGTGTAGGTTAATTGGGTACCCCTTTTCTACTGTCGTTACTAATTTTGTTTTTTCTAGAATGGCCTTGAATCTATTTATCCAGACATATCAAGTCTGCAAAAATTACAGAAGACGTCAACTCAAACGTCGGTGGCAGCAACAGAAACTACTACAGTAGTTGCTGCTGAAACCACTTTACCATCAGACACACTGAACGCGATTCCGACAAATCTAAGTGCTTTGGTGGATAGTGAAGAGGAACTGAACTCGGACGCCTATAAAGCCTATGAAATTCCAATAAAAATTATATTTCATACAGAACATGTTCACAAATCAAGTGACAAAACTAGCAGAAATGATTGCATGCCCGCGAATTCAACGGAATATTTGAAATTTGATTACATTTTATTGAATACAAATGACACAAACTACCATCAACACTTGCCGAATGATTGTGGTGAAGTGTTGTCAATTGTTCAAAATGACACTGATGTAGATAATAATATCTTCAATGAAACTACTACACCCGCGGCGCCACCCAACGGTGATCTGGCTAAACAATTTATTGCCTCCACGGGTGAACGTTATGAAAGTGTAAAAAATCAAAAGTTTTTCAACGAAAACGGAGAGGTCGTTGTGGAATTCGATGAGGTAACGCTAACCAGACCGCCCGTTGACGATGTGCTGTTGAATTTGGTGAACAGCAACGATTTAGCCGTGAATAATTATCGAAACGAGGACTATGGTCGAGGTCGGGACAATTCCAGCTTGGAACATGAAAACGATTTACATTATAGTAAAATTTTACAATGGATTCATTTTAAATTATGACAATTAAATTAAATTCGCTGATTTAAATTGTCCTTCCGAAATTAGATCTATTCACGTTTATAACTTCCCCGGAAATGGAATGACCAAATTGAGCAGTTATACATACAAAGTGATTCAATTAACGAGGTGTTCCCTCTAAGGGGTTATTATATGTCTAATTTTGAGTAAAATAAATCGGCAAATATGTAGAATAACCCCTCCTCCTCTTTGATCCTACCCAAACTTGTAGGATTGCAGGATGGTACGCGTACGGAGGTCTCTCCTTAAACGCGTTTGTCCGAAAGGGGTCGCAAATTTTAAGAAAAACCGTTGCTTAGGAGAGACCCCCTAACCCTAAAGTTCATGAAGGGTCCAAGAGGTGGGTCAGCCAAAAAATCATAACGAGTTACAGGATTTAAAATTTTGTTGCACTATTTGAGTAAAATATAAATAATTAATTAATTATTTTTAACAGGACTTAACCCTTTTTGTTCCATTTAGGAAGCTATTATATGTCTAATTTTGAGTAAAAAATCGGCAAATATGTAAAATAACCCCTCGCCCCTCTTTGGGTTTATACCCAAACTTGTACGTGCAGGATGGTACGGCGGGGTGTCTCATGAAACGCGTTTGTCCGATAAGGGTCCCAGCGCCCCCAATTCTAAGAACAAGCGTTGTTAAGGAGAGACCCACTACCCCCAAAATTTAGAAAGGATCCAAGAAGCGGGGAGGTTATTCTATACTTCAGCCAAAGTGAGTACAGGGTTTTGTTGCACTATTTTAGTAAAATCTTCTTTGTCCAAAAAATTATTTGCTCCAAATTATTAAATATTTAGTCAATTATATAAATAATATGAAAACAAAAAATTAAATTTGAGTCTATACTTAAAGGCCCAGAGGGCTCCAAAAAATGTTCACAATTATTGTTTACAAATCTTGTCAAACAATAGAAAAAATGTATATGGCTTGTTTTATGCTATTAAATGCAATTTTATTGATGATTATAATTACCAAATATAAAACAAGATTTTTGGTAAATATTTCCGAGATCAAAAATAAAGATGGTGAATATTTTCAAGATGGCGTCTAAAATAAAATCATTTTAACCTCATTCAAAAATTAACATATTTTATTGAAATTTTAACATTCGCGAGTTATAACATTTCATCATCGTGTCCTTTACTTCAAAGCGAGGGAGCATAGGGACCATTTTTACCCTTTTTTCTATCTGATATCATGGTTTTCATTGACGACTATATCAAAGGTGGAGTGTTGTCAGCAACTCGCACTATCCACATTTTTTTGTGGATCCGCCTATATAATATGTTACCAAATAGGGTTGCTCATATAATGTAAAAACCCGCCCCTTAACGGGAACACCTCGTTAATTGAATCAGCCTGTATATTTGCACAGGATAATTATAGATAATTCAGAATGGAGCCTCAGTGTAAAAACACCTTTAGCCTAAAAAAAATTGAATTATCGTCCTATATTAGGCTAGTTAGATGAAATTCCCCTTTAACTCCAGTACAAAAAAAAAATTGTATTGGCCTTTCCTTACCCCTATTAGGTAGAGTGCCACACTCAGCCGGTCCCTCGCAATCAGTCATTAAAATTTTATCAAATTAAATAACTGAATTGAAGGGCAATTTTAATGCGAATCTATATTTAAAATTTTATGGAATTTTTTTTTACTAATTTATTATCCTTAGGCTATTTATTTAAAATTAGAAATTATGGTTTACAATTAATTTTTATAAAATAGTATTTTAAATTTTAATAAATTATTATTGACTATAATATACGTTTGGTTTTTTTGCTCGCATATTTTATCTGGAAATTTTAATTTATTCACACAACACCTCCTCATCATCGCTCAGATAAGAACTTTGTTTAAATTTAATTTTTCGTGGAGCCTGCTCGGATTCGTTCGCAAAATTGTTTGGTGGTTGTTCTGCTTGTTCATTTGGCGCATCATCCCAATACCGAAATGCTTCTTCCTCTCTATCCGGTTTTGATTTTCGTATTTTTTTCGGAGGTTCACGATTTCCTGTAAAATGTTAGTAAAATAATTTATTGGATATTAATCAAAAACATGAGTTAATTATGCGATTAGTTACCTAAAATATTGACTGGACATTTGTAGCTGAGGTGTCCTTCACTGCCACATTCATAGCAGAGATGCTTGTCCAAGTATACACGTCTGGAAAATATCGACAACTTTTTTAAATTTTGACTAAGGAAATTTTGAGCGGCAATAAATTATTTATTTTAAATAGTTTGTTCCCGCATACAAGGCATTACTAGAAATACTTCTAGTAATCCCTTGTCGCATATGTATGTTTTCTCATTAGGGCTCAGGACGTGTCTTTTTAAATTAATATTGAAATAATTTTTTGAAAATTGTACTACTCTCCGTCTGAGCCTTAATGCAAAGCGTTCTAGAAATTTCTCATATAGTTATTACTTTTTCGTAAATTCACTGCTTCGACCATTATCTTTGGCAAGGCTAGCTTTTAAGGTTCTACCAAACATCTGAAAATAAAAACATTACAAAAATTTCAGAGTAAAATCACAAAAAAAACCGCTAGGGGAGTCTGCAATTTACCTCAATATTATTATTTTCACGGGCACACAATTCAGCTGCTTCTGGCTTTTGAAATTGCAGAAAGGCAACGCCTCGACTTCGTCTATTTTTATCCCTCATTACTGTTATCCTAAAATGAAATTTTGAGTATAGAAATTTTAGGAACAGCCAAACAATGGAAAACTTACTTGACAATTTTCCCATATTTTTCAAATAATTTATGTAAATCATTGTTGGTTAATGTGTACGGCAAATTGGATACGTAACATGTCGTCGAAACAATTCCAGGTTGTTGGCTTGGTCCGCTAGACATTTTTCTTTTATAATTTATTTATAAACATAAACAGCGAATAAAGCGAAGAAGCATTCCCAAGAATTGCGCAATGTAAACAACAAACATATGATGCGCATAGCTGCGTAAACGAGTGGTGTGAAGTTAGCGAGTAAACAAAGAATATTGTAAAATTTTCTCATTCTCACTGCATACTATTATCGCGCTCTTTGTTTTGATTCGCAAAATTGTGCAAAATGTGAATATTGTAAAAAAAAACTAATTTATTTATGTAAATATTTATAAAAATAATCAAAATAATAATATGCCACCACCAAATATTAATGAATACGAATTATTTGAAGTAATCGGTACGGGCAGCTACTCAACGGTGTGTCGAGCTAGGAGCAAAGTAAGTAATTCAAGGCATTTGGGAAATATATTCTAATTGTTTTCTTCCCCATTCCATAGACCACAAAAAACTATGTTGCTGTTAAAACTGTTTCCAAGACGATTCTGTCGCCCACATCAACGGACAATTTACTGCGAGAGATCAAATTGCTAAAAACTTTGAAACATAAGAACATTGTTGAAATGGTCGATTTTACATGGAATGACAGGTGAATTCCTAGGATCTTTAGGAAAATTATTTTTTATAATTTAATTTAAGCTTTATCCTCCTATATATTATTAATATAGCCATCCAATCATAAATTTTGTCTAGCTAGTCTGAGTTCGCATAATATATACAAGATATTCAACTGTAAAATTAAGATCTGCATACCGAACAACCATCAAGGGCAGTCTAGATGAGTGTGACATCTAGACTGTCTTGGTACGACCTTCATTATACCTCGATATTATTCTAAAAATTTGTTTAAATACAATTAATAAATTAATTTTTTGTTTTTAGAAACATTTACATAATTATGGAACTTTGTACTGCCGGAGATTTATCGAAATACATTAAGAAGCATCGACGTCTGCCCGAACCAACGTGTAAATTTTTCCTAAAACAATTGTCACAAGCCGTTTTCTACATGCGATCCAATAATGTTAGTCACTTCGATTTGAAGCCACACAATTTATTGCTAACCAATTCACCGGGCATAACGCTAAAAGTAGCTGATTTTGGGTAAGATTTATTGAGTATTACAGGCTTCCCACTCCTACTAAATTTTCTAAATTTTCAAAAAAAATCCAAATTCTCCTAAATTTTTTATAAAAATCTAAATTCATAAATAGAAATGGCAAATATGTAGAATTTTCCCCCTCCCCCCATGATCCTCCTCAAACTTTATAGGAAGGTAGGGGGTATTCCCCTTTACCAAATCAAAAAAGAAAATCTAGACATTATAATGGTCTGGTCCGTAAACCCCTACGTTTTAATATTCTTATCGGGGACCCTCTGCTTTCCGTACCCCTTGCTTTCTGAAACCCTTAGCACTAAAGTTGTAGCCCTTGACAAGACCTATATTTTTCATACTATCGTTAAGCCCCTATAAATTTAGAAGGGGATTTATCCCTTCCTTCAGTTTACACTACAATTGTTTTTTTAAATTAATCATCCTTTAATTCTGTATGTGGCATAAAATATTGCATTTTAAAACATTTGCATACAAACTTTAAACCTCTCCCTCTCTGGAAGGGGTCCGAGCGCTGCAAACACTAAGAACAAACATTGTTCAGGAGAGATGACCTCCTATACCTCCCTACAAAGTTTGGGGAGGATCCAAGAGGCGTAGAAATTCTACACTTCAGCCATCAAAATTTCTAAATGTGCGTGGGAAGCCTGAAAATATCCAAGATATATTGAAACATTTCTCGTTTTTAGATTCGCCCAACATTTACGCTTAGGGGAGAAAAATTGTGTCATCAAAGGATCGCCACTGTATATGGCTCCGGAAATATTACTCAGTGGAAGCTATAATCCTTTGGCCGATTTATGGAGCATTGGCGTAATTTTATTCGAATGTTTATTTGGCAAAGCACCGTACAGTTCTGGCACTCTTGACGAATTAATGCAGAAAATTAAATCGAAGCAAAAAATAGAAATTCCAAAGAATTATGCAATATCCGATGAGTGCAATGACTTTTTATGTCGTCTCCTTGTACACGATCCGAACAAGCGTATTTCATTTGATGAATTTTTCGGCCATTCTTTCCTGAAATCAATTCAAGGGACAGAAGATGTAAGTCGATTAAGATCAAGCCCCTAAATGATTCTCCCTCCCGAAAGAAAAGCCCTCTCAGACTTCTAAAACTCTAAATGAAGGAAGGAGGTTCAAGTTTTTTTTAAACATTTTAGAAAAAAATGGTAATAGCTTTTATTTGATACCATACAAGCTTTATCCCCCCCCCAAACAATTTTTCTGAAATTTTTACCAAACTTATGCGAAATGTTATAGGGGTTTTTGAAGTCTGGGGTCAGTTAGGGATGTAGATTCTTCACAACAACAAAGTTTTTGTTTACAGAACCTTACCAAAGCCATTGAAATTGTCACCAAAGCTGTCCAAGCTGATGAAAAACAACACTTTGAAAAGGCCTACCATTTGTATTGCAAAGCACTGGACTACTTTCTACCGGCGATATTGGATGAGGCTGATCTGGGTAAAAAAGATCATTTAAGAGATCGAGCCAATAAATATATGGAACGTGCAGAAGAAATTAAAATTGTGATAAAAGCTCAAGCTGACCAGTTTGAAAGGAGGCAAAGAGGGTCGCATAACAGAATTGTGGATGCCATAAGAGATTCTGAATTATACACTGAGCTGTGTAAATATTTTTAATTCATTTCTATTTTTTTATTTTTCATAACTCTTTCAGATAGTTTATGTTCATCAAGTCCACCGTTACAAAATGCAATGGACATTGGTCGGAAAGGAGAACTATATTTGATGGAGAAAAACTATAAATTAGCTTTGGACAACATTACGACATCCCTGAGTATTTTAGTGCCTCTTTTAGGCACCGAACCCAGTGGACATCGTAGGGAACTACTTTATGAGCAGGTTAATAAACTCTTTAGTTTATAACTTTTTATTTCGTTTATCACTTATTTATGCAATAAGAAATATTTCAGTAGCGACATTTTAGAGATGCTAATTCAAACATTGATTTTTTTTAAAATGCTAAATCAAACAATATAGAAATTTTAATGTTTGAACTATAGGATTTCTAATAGATGGCGCTACTGAAAATTTCAGCTCTCATTACTTCACTAGTATAAATCTTAATACATTAATTGCTAAACACAATTTCCTGTAGATTCAAAAATGGATGGAAAATGCCGAATATGTTAAAGCAATTTCCGTTGATGTTCAACAAAGTAGTCAAATTATTACAGACGATGAAGATGACGAAGCTGTAGCTGATACCTGCACATCTGATGTGACTGCATCAAATAAGCTTAGCTGCTGTGTCCAATAGATGTTTTATATGTTTACTTAAAAATAATATAAATGCTTATTAAAAAGATTTTTATGTGATTTGATTCACTATTTAAATTATTAAAAAAAAAATTTTTATTAATATAATTGAATCAACCATTTTTGATTTTAATTTTTAATAATTAATGCATACATTTTTTGAACAGGAAGGCTTAAAATCGTATTTTTTTTACTGAAAGTTGAATGTTTGTATGGTCAGACCATACATGTCTCTGATATAATATCTACTATGTAATTTATAATATAAATTTAAAAAAAATAAAACAATAAATGTTGATAAAGGTTTTATTAGGAAATACCTTTAAAATATAAAATACGTTTCATTCTTTCAAAAGTTGTAATTAAATCAACATTAAATAATTCTTTTTATAAAACCAATTAAAAAATATTCTTTTAATATAAAAAACAAATCCTTTATGTAGGACATAATATATCTCTGTGCTCAATCCGTCCTATTTAAACCATATCTTGTAAATTATCTAATCACCTTTCTCGCAACACCTAACCGTACCATCTGAAATATTTACGCTGGGAATCGAAAACATATTTGCATCACACACAACATAACCTCAAATTCGGAAAAGTCAAGTCATTCGCAATTCGCGTTGTTGTGAATATATTTAAAAAATTAATTAATTTTAAATTAAAAAGGGGCCAAATCGCATATTCCCACAATGGCATCCACAAATACAGTTGTTGCTAATTATTTGGGTGAAAAAAAGAAAACACCAAACAAAGAATTGGCCGACGAATGGGGGCAACTGGAGGAATTGTTCAATGAAAAGTAAGTTTTTAGCGAAGCCTCCCGGTTTGTTTTCCTCAAATTAAATTTTCCTTTCTAGATTATACAATGAATTGACCATTAAATTGATAACATTTGTTAAAAATCCTGCCATCCAAAGTGAAGATGAACTGCTGAAGTTGTACCAAAATTTCATTTCATCATTTGAAACAAAGTAAGTAAGGGACAGAAAGGCGCGGGCATTTTGATGCTTAAAATAATTAAAAATTTACAATTTTTTAGAATAAATCCATATGGATTGGTTGAGATAGTATCGGTAATTATCAGTTTTATCAGCGACAAAAAAGAAGCCGTTGAATTTTTGGAAAAACTAAAGGAAAAAGTAAAAGTTTGCGATGAAGCTGTGTGGTTCTGTCGGGTAAGCTATGCTGCAGTGCTGACGGTGTTCATAAATTGCAATATTCACATTTAATGTTGTAGGTACTTCAAGGACAAAACTACTTGGAACATCTACAAGATTTGGAATCAACGAAAAAGATTATTCAAGATTTAAAGGAAGTTCTTGAGGAGTCCGGCAACGTAACGCCTGTACATGGAAAGTATTTCCTACTCGCCTCCCAATATTATCGTCGTGTTGGTCAACACAGTGATTACTATCGATGTGGATTACAGTTTTTGGGCTGTTCACTTGACGAGTACCCGAAAGAAGAATGGCCCCAACAGGCCTTTTTCTTGGGTTTGGCCGCCTTGTTGGGCGAAGGCATTTATAATATTGGAGAATTGGTAAGTTTTCGAACCTATATGATGTCGTATTTTAAATAATTATATTTACCGTAGCTGGCACATCCAATATTGGAATCATTAAATGGTACCGAAAATGAATGGGTTGTTGAATTGTTGAAAGCATTTAACAATGGAGATATTAATAAGTAAGTTGAAGTTCTCAAAATATTTCCAACAATTTCCAAAAAATCAATACATTTCAAAATATGTCCAATAAGTTTTCCAATAATTCCAATTTTTTAAAAACTAATTCACTTAATTTTGGAGAGATTTCTAATATTTTTCAAAAGATTTCCAATGATTTCCAAAAAATCAATAAATTTCAATATATTTCCAATAAGTTTTCCAATAATTCCAGTTTTTTTTACTATTTCACTTAATTTTGGAAAGATTTCCAATATTTCCAATGATTTCCAAAAAAATCAATAAATCCCAAAACATTTCCAATAAGTTTTTCAATAATTACAGTTTTTTAGAACTATATCACTTAATTTTTGGATAGATTACCAATATTTTTCAAAATCTTCAACAATTTCCAAAAAATCACAAAATATTTCCAATAAGTTTTCCAATAATTCCAGTTTTTTAGAACTATTTCACTTAATTTTGGAGAAATTTCTAATATTTTTCAAAAGATTTCCAATGATTTCCAAAAAAATCAATAAATCCCGAAATATTTCCAAAAAGTTTTCCAATAATTCCAGGTTTTTAGAACTCTTTCACTTAGTTTTTAGAAAGATTTCCAATATTTTTACAAATCTTGAATAATTTCCAAATGAAATTGAATTTCCCAAAATATTTCCAATAAGTTTTCCAATAATTTCAGTTTTTTAGAACTATTTCACTTAGTTTTTAGAAAGATTTCAAATATTTTTCAAAATCTTCAACCATTTCCAAAAAAAAACAATAAATTTCAAAATATTTCCAAAAAGTTTTCCAATATTTCCAGTTTTTTTTTAAACTATTTCACTTAATTAATTTTTCAAAAGATTTCCAATGATTTCCAAAAAAAGTCAATAACCCCAAAATATTTATAATACATTTTTCAATAATTCCAGTTTTTTTAAACTATTTAAATTCATTTTAGAAAGATTGGAATATTTTCCAACATATTTAAAAAAAATCAATAAATCCCTAAATATTTCCAATAGGTTTTCAAATATTTTAAATTTTTTAAACTATTTCACTTAATTTTGGACAGATTTCCAAGATTTAAAAGAAATTCCAATATATATTCCAATGGAAATACAAGATTATGGTTTAAATTGCGAGGGGGTTGATAGAATTTTGTACCAAATACTTCCATTTCAAAAGACTTCCAAAATTTCCGAAAACTTTGCCAAGACATATGACTTAGAATAATTCCAAAAGATTTCCAAAACTTTCAAAAGACTTCCAAAGAAACTTTCTAGACTAAAGACTTCCAAGACTTCCCAAATATTTCCAGGACTTTCAAAAAGAATTTCAATGCTTCAACAAAACTTCCAATAATTCCATACGAAAACTTTCAAAAGGCTTGCAAAGGGCTTCCTAGACTCAAGACTTCCAAGACTTTCCAAATATTTCCAATAATTGTAAAACACTTCAAGAATTTCATAAGACTCATAATTGCAAAGCTTCGAAAAAACTTCCAATAATTGCATAAGACTTCCAAAACTTTCAAAAGATTTCTAAGACTTTCATCACTTACAAAGTTGATTGTCAAAGAATCGTATGCTATAAATAAAATAACTTGCTTTTCCCATAGATTTGAACGCATGAAACCAGAATGGAGTAAAATACCAGACTTGGCTGCACAAGAGATTAAATTACGTCAAAAAATCTCACTATTATGTTTGATGGAGGTAGGCAAAACAAAAACAACGAATTTATTTAAATTACAAAAAAATATTTATTTTTCTAGATGACATTTAAACGTCCCTCTGAACATCGTTCCATAAAATTCGAAGAAATTTCCACGGAAACAAAGCTGCCGCTTAAAGAAGTCGAAATCTTAATAATGAAAGCGTTAGCTCAAGGTTTGGTTCGTGGCGAAATCGATCAAGTTAACGGCGTTGTTAATATGACATGGGTTCAACCGCGCGTATTGACCAAGGAACAAGTTGCATCGATCACGTCCACCTTAGACACATGGGTTCATTCGATCAATTCAATGGAACAGTTAATCGAGACAAAAGCGACTGAAATACTTACAAATTAATTGAGATTGAGATGCGAGTGCTTGAAATTATTTTTACAATATCATTTCTAAAAAATTAAATTTAATTAACAAATTAATTAATAAATTGTAATTTTAATGATTTTTTTTAAATACAAATTTACTTTAGTATAATTTTTTTTTCGAAAACAAATGGAGAGTTAAGCGAACTATATGGCGGAGCGTAATAATTAATTACCTCTAACTTTTGTCCTTGATTAAATGAAAACATCTACGGCAAATGCTTTTGCTTTAGTCAGTCTTACAATGGTCTAAGAATAATATAATATAGCATGTCATTCGTTGCAAATGTTAACCTAGGAACTACAACAGAGCCATTTGTTGCGCAACTTTTTTCCTTTTAGCATGATCCATGAAGTAGAAAATTTCAATTTAGTTTAATAAAATATTAACCAAAATTTCATATTTTTACTTTATGGATCAAGCTATATGAAGCTAATCTAGGAACTACACCAGAGCGATTTGTTGCGAGAACACGGGAGAGAAGTAAATATTAAGCTTAATTTCAATTGTTTACTTCATGGACAAACATAAGAAGATAAAAGAAAAAAAAAAGTTGCGCAACAAATCTCTCTGTTGTAGTTCTTAGGTAAAAGAAAAAATTGGTGCAAAAATTGCTCTGGTGTAGTCCCTAGGTAAAGAATAAAAATAGTTCGTTACTATTGTACATTATTATTAGATTATTATTAAATTTGTCTATAGTGATTCGAATAGATTAATGTGACAGTTGTAACAGCCTCTCGATGAACTAGACGAGAGCCTGTTACAACATCACACTCAATATTATTAATAAAATTATGCTACAAAATAAATGTGGGCTATATAGCACTGTTAAGGTATAACTTATAAGTGCTGTAGTAGCTACACTTTCTTGTAATAAAAATATTCATATGCCAATATTTTATAAATTATATAAAAGAAAATACTTAATAATGTTGCGGGTCTTGCCGAAAATTTGCATTTATTTTTCGTTAAAGAAATAGGCGTACTCATGGTAGTGTAATGCTTTGTTATTTTACTTAATATAAGAGAAAATTTGAGCAAAGTTTGTTTCTGTTAAATATTTATAACTGACTTTCAATAAATTAAAAGTCAATTGTGTTACTTAAGTGTCCCTCATTCTATAATATATTAATTTTATTTAATATATTTAAATAGAAACCCGAACTATCGTTATAAATTAATAATTATTTTTTTTAAATAAATTTAAAAAGATAACGTTTTTATGATAAGTTTTCAATCGACTGTTAACCTTTTTTTGTAATTTTTTAAAAATAATTTGAATAAAAGAAAATTCAAAGACATTTTTGTATATAGATCTAGCCTAACACTCCTAACGGCAGATTTTTCTCACATATTATAGGTGTATTAAACCTATTTCATGTTAACGTGTCACAAAAAGAGCTATTAGGTTATTGATTTATTTTTCCGGAGATTTACAATATGCTAATATTTGTTATTATTCCGTGACAATTGTTAATAAATCCTAATGTCAAAATGCGAACTATATAAACTATAAACCGGGCTCTAGCAGCAGCTATATAGCTTTAATATTATTATTATTTACAGGTAGTCACTACACACTATACAATAATATACAGTCGCGTATACATAATATTTTATATTTGTAAGTTTTTAGCTTAGGGTGCAATTTTGTTGAATATTAAAATGAGTTATAATAAATAAATTATAGAGTTTGTATAGCAGCACATATTATTATTATATAAATAAGCTTCGCTTACCCACAACACTACACAATATACCTATATGTGTAATAATAACAAGTGTAATAAAGTAATTAAAGTAGACAATTTGTAAGATTTTATAATGAGAGAAAAATGTTAATTTAATTAATCTAGATTTTCACTTTATTTTTTTGTTTGTTTATATGGCTGTAATTTTTATTTGTCCCATATGTAACAGCGGTATATAATAAAAGTTTATTTATTTTAACGGTAGAAATTAACAGGATATATTGAAGTATACAGATTTGAGAATCATTGAATCGAAATTAGTCGAATTTGAACGTTAATTTTAATATCCCAGGAGCTATATAATGTGTCGTAGTTGCTACCTTACATTGTATCCCTATGAATATTTGTAACCTAATCGCTTATGCTGAAGCATTTGTCTTTGCGTTCTTATTTACTCCAAAAGCCACGGCAACAGAGACCGCATTTTCCTATCTAATACACACATTATATAGTATTCATTAGATCACAATTGAATTGGCCCAGTCCTTTATGTAGTTAAGTTGTAGTGTAAGTCTAAAAATTCGGTTTTTTATTATGTTCGCCTGGTAGGAATGCCCAAATTTTGTTCCAGATTTTCTAAAAAAATCATTATTTCTCTTGCGAGGAATACCTATAAGCCAGGATGTTTTTTTTAATTTTTCCTTCATTCTCAAATAATCTCGGAGTTTAATAGAAAATCGATAGAGACTGTAAAAACATTGCAAATGCTCTGAAAGTCTTTTTTTTCATTTTTCATTTTTTAGGAGAAATTCCTACCAAATTTGTATCTCTATTTTCCTTGATATTCAGATTATCTCGCAATTCAAAAAAAAAATAGATAGAGATTGCAAAAACATTGCAAAATGATCTAAAAGACTAATAATTTTGACTTTTTTTTATCTATATCAAAGGATCAAAAAAGAAATTCCTAGAGGATTTTTTTTTAATTTTTTCAGTTAATCTTGGAATGCAATAGAAAATCGACGCAGAGACTGCGAAAACATTGCAAATGCTCTAAAAGACCTTTTAGTTTCATGTCTATTTTCATCTAAGTCAAAGGATTTAAATTTTTTAGAAGATTTTTATTTATTTTTTATTAAAACTTCGCAAAGTACAGTATGGATTTTAGCAAAATAATTTCATTATTTGGAACTGTGTCGACACCAAGCACATCATACTATCTAGTTCCTATATATAGATTATATTAAAAAATGTGTCTCGTTTTTCAAAATCTCAAAAAAAATTCAAAAAGTCAAAATTGAAAAATTATAAGATAAATTGACTGTTTTAATTTTTTGTGACGTCATTATTTGAGATATCTGTCTAATTTCTGGTTATTTTCCAGAAAAATCGAATTCGGACACATCTCCGAAAACATGCCGTTAACCCCCCTAAACGGTCCCACTGTCCACTTTTTTTCTTTAAAAATGAATTTTTGTTGAATAAGACTACCTTTAG
>JANSTW010002675.1:0-16176 GCA_027564275.1 Diadocidia ferruginosa | reverse complement strand
AGAAAATTTATCAAAAGATTCTTCTTGATTTTTGTAACATACGAAAAGCAAGTTTTTTTTATTGAATATTAAGTGATACGAAGTGCGAAATGATATTGCCTTTATGTAATGATGCTAGAACATACAAAGAAACAATACAATTGGAAAAGACTGTTTATTTATAAATTGAAGGCAACTATGCAAATTGTCCACAATTGTAGAAGGCATAATTGCATTACGATGGACAAGACGAGATATTCTTGCGTACACTTTATTAGTGTTTTCTAAAAGGTATTCTAAATTGGTATGGAATGTGAAGGAGAAAAATGGAGTAACCTTTTTATTTCAACCGCAATTAGAAAACAGAAGATTAGACGATAAATGTTGAAAGGAAAATTAATAGAAGAAAAGTGCGAAAGAAAAAAAAAGACACTTACACTTTGTACAATTTATTGAATTCCAATTGTTTGCGAGCGTTACTTTTTTTTATTACTGTTCTTGATCACAACGTTAAGTATGTTTCAGCGAAAATGCACTTTTTTTTATTACTTCTTACTGGAGGCGGAATACGAGGACATGAAAAGGAAATTTATAAGAAAATATTGGTAAAATATGTTTATAAAGTACAAATACGGAATAATATCAACATATTTCGAAGAGAAATGGGGAAAAGAAGATTGAACTTAAACGCTCATGATTGAATTTCTTGAAAGAAGAGAATCATTCAAAACAATTGGAATTTACAAATTATTTATTTTTTCTTTGCTTTCTACGTAATGATTTTAACAAAACGAAACAGTATTTTTCTTAGTTGAAATTGTCATTAAAAGCATTTTATAAATTCATCTGTTATTTGGTTTATTGCTTTGCGTAAGAATTAAACTTTTCCTTGACAGAGTTGCTGTTAATGCCATCATTTTCTCAACATTACTTTTATTACTACTTTCTTTATTGCAATCAACAATAGTTTAACGCCTACCGCTATATTTATTTTGTTTTTACCTTCAGTTTATTTTAGCAATTTTTGGCTGCTGCGTTGGCCATTATTATTATTTCTAGAAAAAATACTGAGTTGCTTTGAACTTATTTTTTTCTCATTAATAAATAACTATATCAAACGCGACTTCGATTTTAGTAGGATTACTTTAAATTAGTTATGCATTTTTTAATTTTGTTAATAGTCTAATATAAAATTCTAAATTTTTCTTTAACTGTACAATTCTAGCAAACACTCGTGATTATTTGTAATTTTTTCAAGGAACGATATAATTTTGTCAGTACTTTTTTGGTTTATTTATTTTTGTTAATTTTTACAGTTTCGATTATGTACAAAGTTTTGCGATCTTATTCACGAAAAGCCGAACGAAAACACGAAAAGAGTGGTGGTGGTGGTGCAGCTTCAGAAGCAGCTAATCATCATCACTCGAGTCGCTCAGTCCCTTATATTACATCAGCACCTTCTTCTGTAAGGAATGGCGGTAGTCATCATGCAGGTCATCATAATGAGTCTTATCAACAGCATAATCATTACAATCAACAATCAGATTCACATTATAAAAATGGACATGTAATACCGTCAAGTGGCGATCATTATCGTCATTATGATTCGACGTGGGGCCATGAAAGTGCTCCTCCTCCTTCTCAGGGTCGCCAAGGATTTTCGGAAAGCTCATCTTATGAAGCTCGTGAGCATTATGAACGAAAAGTTCAAAAGAGCAAAAAGACTCGAGGCGAACGTGAAAGGCGACGCGTAGCTAATGGATATGGGGCTAATGGTGGTATTAATGAAATTAAGAGGGTTGGTTTTGGCTCTGCGACACAATATAATTAGTGCAAACGATTTTAAATACTAAAATATTTTTTGTAATTTTTTAATAAAACTAACAATACTAACAACACTTATATAAAAGTAAAACTTATATAAAAGTAATAACTATAGAAAAAATTGTATTAGATATTTTTTAGATCTCGGAATCTTCGCATCATTTGAGCGACGGAATATCGGCTCGTGACGCGCTCTTGCAATGGGCACGACGTGTTACTGCTGATTATTCAAATGTAAACGTTAATAATTTTACCAATAGTTGGAAAGATGGACTTGCATTTAATGCTATTCTTCACTTTTATAAGCCGACTGCAGTAAACTGGGAAAAGGTTTCACTTTGCTACCTTTATACAATATTCTATAAATATGTTATTTTTAATTTTTACGAAAATCTTTATAGGAAATTACTTAATAAAAATAAATTATATTTACAAGTATATACAAGAAATCTTTGTGAATTTTTAGATCAGCGATAAAAGTGTTAGTGCTCGCGAGCGTCTTCGACATGCATTTGACGCGTTCGAAAAAGAATTTGGAATTTCGAAGTTATTGGATCCTGAAGATGTTGATGTAGAGAATCCAGATGAAAAATCAATAATTACTTATGTTTCATCTCTTTATAATACATTAGCACATGACGATCTTAGCCGGGTAAGCTGGTGGTCAAATTTGTTTAATTTTACCTTTATTAGGAATTTTTTTATAGAAATGTTGATAATTTTTTGACAAAGTTTAGAGCAATTAAAAAAATATTTTTGTATTTTCTCACTCTCTAATTAAGAAAATTATTTATTAAACGCGCCAAGGTCGTTGTAAGGTAAATTAAGTAAATGTTGCACAGATTATCTGTCGACTCTCTTTGACTTTGCATATGTAAAATAGTATTGATTTATTTCCAATATTAAACGCGCGAAGATAAGCTGAATATAAATTTGAGGATAATAAAAGCATATAAAAATGCATAACTGAACTATTGTGCAAAAGAAAAAAAGCAAAAGACAACTATGGGCAATTAGGGAATTCGATAGCAAAAATGTTTTCAGGGAACTTTGGATGATTTGATTAGTCGTTTAACGCGTGGAATTGGTATTACAAATGAAAAGCTTGATCATATTCTGACACGGATTGAAGATGTTGAAACTCGTGTGGAGACGGCTCGTCCCAATGAAATTGAGCGTCAAGTACGTGACATTGTAGACGACTTGAACACGCTTGAAGTGCCCATTTCTGAATTCTTCCAAGACGTTGAAACATTAAAAAGTCATCATCATGCTGAAGCTGGAGATTTTCACAGACAGTAAGTGTTATCTATTTTTGTTTACATGTGGCTACTTTTAAATCTTAATATTTTGTCAGTATTTGTTTTTTTTACTATTAATTAAATTACTTTATTTTTTTATAGAGTATATGGCCTTCATCAGAGGAGAACTGCTTATTTAGAACGACTTCAAGATCAGTTGCTTGTTCGAATTGGAGTTCGAACTCGCGAAGTTACTGAGCATTATGAATCTACTCGCACAAATGCATTTCAGCGTGTTGAGGAATCAATTAAGTGGGTTCGCGAGCGAATGGTTAGTTATTTTTTGATATTAAATCTATCAGATCATAAGATAGATTTTCTAATCTTTTTTGCTGAAAATATTTTGATTTTAAGGACCGGCTTAACAATATGCAATTCAGTGAAACTCTAGAAGTTTTAGAAGATGTATTTGAAAAACACAAAATTGATAATCGTGATATTCAAGACTATCGTCAATCAGTTGACGAATGCATAGCCCGACAAGTATAATTGGCTTTTTTACACTATTTTTTTTCTACCTTATTTCTTTCTATATTTTACTTATTCAATAATTTTTAAGGCTGAAGTTTCTGCTGAAGATTCTTACGAATATTGTGAGCTACTCCAAACACTTGAATCTGAATATCAGCAATTGCGCGATTTATCAGCTGGGAGAATGCTGGATTTGGTTTATTTTTGTTGTTTAGTTTATCACTCTAACTCTTATGGTTTTTCTAACTTTCCATATTTATTTTTATTGCATGTGAAATTGCGCGAAATAATTGTTTTTTTTTAAAATTGCAATAATGAAAAAATTTGAATATTGGAATTTAATTAATGTGATGGTAAAACTTTTTCTAACATTAATAATTAACAAAATATCAGCAACCAGTTATTTTCTGCACGTCTTTTGCTTTTTGCGCAATAGTTCAAAAAGATTTTTTTTTGGCTTTTAATTATTGCAATTTGTTTACTTTTATTGTTTTTCTATCTTTTTAGGATTCATTAATTGCTTTCATCCGAGCCGCTCAACTTGAGCTTGTCTGGATTCATGAACGCGAAGATATTGAAGTTACACGAAACTGGTCTGACATCAGTCAGCTTGATTTACCTATGCTTCAGAATTATTTTAGACAAGTAAAAATTAATAGCATTTTTGTTGAAAAAAAATTTCATTATAATTATAAGAAACAGGCTGTGAAAAATATCAATTGCTAATTATTTTCGCATGATACTTTTTTTTTGATTAATGGTGGAAAATGTTTGATAATAAGGGTTATTATTTGTCATTATGCTATTATGTTTTTATTGTCTGATAACGTGACTTAAGAATTTGCTTTTTAAAATTATGGTTGATGAAATTATTGCAAAGCTTTAGCAAAAAAAGCATGTTTTTCTAGAAAACATAAAAAATTTAGATACAATTATTATTATTAATTATGTTGTTTAGTGAAGAAGAATATTATAATGATAATAGATCATGACAAATAAAAAAACAAACGGAAAGGTATTTTTAAGAGTTTAAATTAATTTGTATAAAAATCATTAAACGGGAAAAAGTGAAGATTTTCAAGGTCACATTTCGGTTTTAAATGAAAGTTAAATAGAATTTTTGTGACAAATTACTTACAATTTTTCTCGTTTTGCTAATGTATTTTTTTGCGTTTTAAAAAAAATTAATTGATTTGTAGTTTCATCAGAAATTCTCATTTACTTAAACATTTCATTTTTATAGTTACATTTACTCATTAAATATTCTTTTAAGTAATACGTTACACAACTTTCATGTTGCTATAGTATAATGTAAACATTTAAAACATGCTGTAAAATAAAAAACATGGTTTTTAATGATAGATTATGGTACAAGTTAAAATAATGTGTATTAAAATATATTTAATTACTACCAATAATTATGCATTAAAAAAGACTATTTAAAGTTACATTTAATTAATTTGCAAGCGTAAAATTGTTAGAAAACAAAGCAAATAAAATAAAGTTAAATGTTTATATTTCTTTTTTTAATAAATAGAATAGTTAAAAATCGGGAAAATTTAATTTGTGTTTTTTATTAATAATAATAAAAAACATATAAACTTATTTAATTTTAGCTTCTTCACGAAATTGAAATTAGAGAAAAACAATTTAATGATGTTTATAATCAAGGAGCTGCGCTTATTAATCAGCGTCATCCGGCTGCTGAAACTATTGAAGTATACCTTCGTACGATGCAAAATCAATGGGATTGGCTTTTAAATTTATCTAAGTGTTTAGAGGGACATTTACGTGATGCGCTTAATTTAAAATCTTTTATTGAAGAATCTGAACAAGTAGAGCAATGGATGCAACGTCAAATTGAGCATTTAGAACAAAATTATAATCGTTCTGACTTTACATTAGAAGAAGGTGAACGTTTTTTACGCGAGTTAGATGAAATTCGTGATGATATCCAGAAATATCATAGTTTATTACTTCAATTGGCAGATCGTTGCTCTCAAATTTCGCCGTTATGGCAACGTGGAGAAAGAATTTCAAAGCCCATCTTAGTAACTGCATTTTGTGACTATAAATCAAAGGAAATCACAATTCGTCATGGTATTATTTTTTGATTAAAAGATATTGAAAATTTTGTTTGTTCAAATTAATTTTAATGTTTGTTTTTTACCTGTTTTATAAGCAAATATATAATACGTTGAATAAATTATGAATAAATAACATTGAAGATAATTGAAGTCAAATACTTTTTTAGGAGATGAATGCACATTGATTGATAATCATGATCTTATTCAATGGAAAATTCGTGGAATTGATGGTGTTGAGGCGATGGTGCCATCAGTAGTTTTCAGAATTCCGCCTCCAGATCCAAGACTTGCTTCATTTTTGAGTCGCTTACACGCTCAATTTGAAAAACTGCGCAAATTATGGGATAAAAAACATCGCGGTGTTCGCTATAATATGGTTCTTAATACAATGAAGACTGTGCGTGGATGGGATTTAGATACTTTTCTTTCTATTCCTCCAGAACAACGTGATGAAATTATTAAGGCATTGAATGAAGATGCGCAAAAATTGTTTTCTGAATTAGACCCAAATGACCCTCTTGCACTTCGTTTACGTGAGGAGCTTCGTCTTACCAATGAACACTTTTATGATCTATTAAATCGTGCTCAGAAAGGACTTGGTATTTTTTTTGTAGAATATACATCAAAATTATTGGAGAACGATTATTTTGTATAAATTTATATCTTTTATAGCAGCTTTTAACTACATATTTTTTTAGAACCAAACTATTCTAACCAATTTGATGAAAAGATTGCTGAACTCTTGAAAAAACTAGAAGATGCTTGGAAGAAGTTGAATGATCGCGTAGGTGAGAATGTGCCAACAAGTATTGAAGAACTTGAACAATTTATTCGAGAACATAAAGATTTTGAGGACGCTTTGCAAAACCTTGATGTTGATGTTTCAAACGTTAAGGAACTGTTTCGTCAGTTACCTAATCCCACACCCACGCAACGTGCTAATCACGATCATTTGAATGGCCGTTGGGAAGACTTGTGGGATTTGTCTCGAATGTATGTTGAACGTCTTAAGGCTTTAGAATCAGTACTTCATGGTCTTGATGAAGTAAGTGATATAGTACGTCGCCATGAAATAACGCTTAGTTCTTTTGATGACTTACCTGCTGCGTTGGATAAATTGCGTGGTGTTCATTCTCAATTAATTGAATTAAATATGGTTTTGCAACAGCAGCAAGAATACGTGCAGGCTCTTAACAAAAATGTTGCACAGCTTCGTCAGCATGTATCAAGAACTCGTTTTAATGTGCCTAGGTAAAAGCTTCTTTTATTCTTTTTAATGAAGTGTTTTAAATAACATATTATAAAAGTTTTATAAGACTAATATAAATTTTACACGTTGTAGCCATCCTGATGTGGATCGTTTGGAAGATAAAGTACAGAAGATTACAGTACGTTGGGATAATATTTGTTCACAAGTAGGGGAACGTTTGCGCATTGCAGAAGAAGCTCAACAAACTCAAATGATTTATCGGTCACAGTATGATGAAGAAATTACGTGGCTTGACCGTGTTGAAAACACAATTAATAGTCTTAGACGACCAGAAGATCTTCGTCCAGAAGAACTTCAAGCACAGCTTGATCAACTGGTGACTGAATACGCTCAGCTTCAAGAACATACGGCTACAATTGAAAATATTAATAAAGAAGGAGGAAAATTTATTCGGGAGGCTAAGGTAATTATTTTTTGTTATAAAAAATTTAATAGAATAAAAAACGCTATGCGAGATGCTATATTTTGATTTCTTGAAAATTTCTTATATTTTCAATTATTAAAATTTATCTTGAAAAGAATTAATATTCTTGTCACAAACTTTTGGCTGATTTCATTGGGGAAATAGAAAATTATATTTTATTTTTGTTGTTAAAGTTTTATTCTTTAGGGTTATGATATTCGTCTAAATCAATATCACGATAATATTATCAATATTCATGGTCCCCAAGTAAAATCGGAAATTCGTCGTCAAGTTCTACAACCAAAAAATGGAGCACATATTGTTACAGAAGAATTGGAGGCCTTAAATCGTCGTTTTGCGCAGCTTTCAAGTGTTATTCTTGAACGTAAGAACATAGTAAACGTTCTTATTCAAAATTGGAAACGTAAACAACAGGTTGGTTTTTATTTTTTTATTCATCTATGTACATTATAATTCTCTTTAATAATCCTACTATTTTTGCTTTATGCACGGCGTCTAAAGATACACTGCCTTTTTCAGATTGATTTTTCTAGCAATTATAAATTTAAACATTTAAGAATCAAAATTTTTGTTTATTTTATTCGCAACATTGAAAGGGGAGCGATAACGGATTTTTACTAACAAATTAAGCAATTAAAATTTTTTTTAACAATTGTAAATAGTTCTTTGCTAATTTATGCTATAATATAAATATTTTGCTTTTTTAAACCGCTTATAATTTTTGATATTTTAAACATATTAATTGCAAATTCTATGGGCTACATTTGCCGCTTTGCTACAATAAAATGTCAAGTAATTTTGTCAAGTATTTGAACTAAATAATTCAAAAAATTTTTTGAGTTTTTATATATTTGCTTTCTATATTGTATTATAATTTAATTACGGAGGTTTGCAAGTAGGTACATATTACGGTGTCTGTATTTGACATATTTAACCATGTATCATTATTTTATTGTCATCAGCTTTGCTCTTTTGTCGTCTGCCCTTGTTACGCTTTTTCTCTATGTTTCTACAATAATTTGTAGTAACATTGTTAAGTGCTTTGTTTTATTTAAGGAGTGGATTAATTAAGCTTTGTTATTACGTTTTCTGAGGTATTAGTAAGTAAATTAAAGATGTTTGGTGATAAGCTATTTATATTTCTCTCCTTTCAAGTGTGTAAAATGCGAGTTTGCTGTGTTTCTTTATTTTATGGCGTATTTTTTAATTTCGTTAAAGTTTGCCGAAAATTTGAGTTTGATATGCTGTGCATTGCCACATTTCTAGGAGGATGAAGAGCGCCGTCGAGCTGAAGAAGAAGAAAAACGACGGGCATTTGAAGCAGCTCGACGTAAAGCTTTAGAAGATGCCGATAGGCTCCGTCGCGAACGTGAAGCTGCTGAAGCAGCACGTAAAGCCGCTGAAGAAGCGGAGCGTTTAAGACGGGATCAAGAGGCAGCACGCCGTGCAGCTGAAGATGCTGAACGTCGTCGTAGGGAAGAAGAAGAACGACGTCGGCGGGCTGCTGAAGATGCAGAGCGTCGAAGAAAGGAAGAAGAAGAACGTCGACGGAGGCAAGAAGAAGAAGATCGTCGAAGAAGAGAGGCTGAAATGCCAAAGGTAAATATAGTTTGATTGCTCTTGTTTTTCAAGTTTTGAAATTGCGTTTTGTGTTTTAAGCTTTAAAAGATTATTGCATTCATTTTATAAAGAACTTTTCTTTGAAGCAATGAGTTATAGATGCTTAAATTTTAGAACTTGAAAAATATGTGTTGCATTGAATTTGCTGTTATTGCTTATTTGGAGTGATTTAAATTTTGAGTGCATAGTTTGTTTCTCAGTCTTTTGAAGTGCTACAATTTAATAATTTTAATTTTTTATATTGAGTCAATAATAAACAGGGCGTATATATAGATAATCATAGACGATTAGTTTACGTACTATTTATTCTAGGAACCTGAATTGAAACGAGCTAGCGGTTATCAACAAGCCTTCCAACAAGATGACTTTGATAATTTTGAGAACTTAGATGAAGTTCCTGTTGTTGCTAAAATTTCTGAACATGAAGATGAACCTCAAATGTTTCAAGAAGAAACTGTTACAAAGACTCAGTTTTACGAGATGGAAGGAATTTTACATAAACAAACGGGAGAGATTTTAACATTTGTTGAAGCGATACGACAGGGTCTTCTAGACTTGAGTAGCGGAGGAGAATTTTTTGACATAGTATCTGGCTCACGTATTTCTCTTGAAAAAGCTTCTGAGTTGGGTTATGTTAATGAAAACATTAGCGAAATTTTAAATGGTCGTCATGGTATTAAGCATCCTGAGACTGGTGAAGAACTGACTTTGTTGGAGGCTATTCAAATTGGGTTATACGACCCAGACATTCGTCAACTTCGTGATATTAAAACTGGTGAAATTTTATCTCTTTATGATTGTGTTAGTCGTGGTATTTGCAATACAACTTCTCAACATCGTTTAATAAAAATGGGTGTCCTAAAACTTCCCCCAATGTCACTTGAGCAAGCATTAAAAAATGGAGTACTTAATCCAGAAACTGGCGAATTTCGAGGAAAATATGTCCAAGATATAATTCCTCTTCGTGATGCTCTTGCAAATGGCTATATACAATTTTCATCTCAAACACCGATTATTGCTATTACATTAAGTGACTGTATTGAAAATGGTTATATTGACGCATACTCGGGCGAGTTTAAAGATAATAATTCTTCTGATAATTTTACATTACGTGACGCTCTTGAGCGTGGAAAGGAGATTATTAGGGACAATGTGCGTGAAATAATTAATACTGATTCAAATCAGCGGATTACACTTAGCGAAGCTATTCTTTGTCACGCTGTAAATCCACGTCAAGGAAAATATACTGATTTAAAAAATCGTGCTACAATTTCTTTAAAAGAGGCTTTTGAGAGCCATCTTATTTCTAAACCAAAAACATTAACTGAAGCTATTGATTTAGTTCAGGTTGATTCTTCAGGACATTTCTTAGATCGTGGTAATCGTTATACTTTAATAGAAGCTATTAATGCAGGTGTTATTGATCCTGAAGTACGACATATTGTTGACCAAAATGGACAGGATGTTATTTCTATTGTTGAAGCATTGGAACGTGGTATAATTAGTCCAAATGGTAAAATAGTAGTTGATTGGGGATCTGATGGACATCCTTCACGAACACTTGATCTTTATGAAGCATTCCATCAAGGCCTTTTTACTAAACGTGTTCGTCATACAATTTTTGATGTCAAAGGAATAAAAAACACATCAACTAACACTAATTTAAGTTTTAATGAAGCTGTAGAGGCTGGAGTTTTAATACTTCCTGCAGAAAGAATTGTAAATATGAGTACAAATAATAGTTATCTTTTAACAGATGCTGCCAGAGAAAATCTTATAGATCCAATGTTGCTAGAAATTTTACTTACACCTATTGGTCTTATAAAGGAGCAGGATATTTCTTTAGTTCGCGCTGTCGGAAAAAATATTATTGATGCTTCTAAAGGAGTATTTTTTAATAAATACTCAAAACGTGAATTAACACCAAATGAAGCATATACAGATGGATATCTTAGTTTAAGAGGTGCTATTAAATTAGCAGCATTATTTGATGTTCATCCACTTCTTATGACACCCATTAAAAAACGTGATCAAAAAAAGAGAATTAGACGACCTGGACAAACAAATGCTCCGTTAGCGGAAGACCAAGTTAAAGTTACTCTTGCTGAAGCAATGAAGCAAGGTTTAATTGATTCTCGTACTCAACGTTTTCGTCAAGGAAATACTGACATGAGTTTAGATGATGCATTAAGTCAAGGTCTTATTGATCCACTTAGTGAATGGATTGTTCCTTCACGTGCTTCGGGTGTAGGCCCAACAATCGAAGAAAAAACTCAAGAAACTGTAACTGAAACCGGCCAACAACTAGTCCCAAAAATATATCCTGATAAGCAATTAGAAGAGACTGTAAATACTGTAAAACGCATCAAAAGAACTGAAACTTCAGCAGTTGGTGGCCCAGGGGGAGTTTCTGTTTATCGAGCTATTACTGGTGGAAAAGGAGCAATTGAAGTTCCAGCTTCAGGTTATCATGTTTTAGAAGCAGAAAGAAAAGGTATTCTTGATTTATCAAATGGAACAGTTTCACCTCCAGGAACGAATAAAATACTTAGTTTAGAAGAAGCATTTAATCTCGGCATATTAAATCCATCTTCTGTAATAATTAAGGATCCCAAATCAAGTCGAAAAATAAATATTGCTGAAGCTTTTGAAAATAAAGTTTTGGATAAGCATGGTTTTATTTACCATTTTGGACAAAAATTAAGTCTTCAAGAAGCTATTGACAAACATATTGCTCATGTTGAAGCTGAACCACCTGTATCTACAAAACAAAGCGGTAAAAAAGTTATTCAATTCTCTTCTGCACATGGCCCTGTTACAAGCTTTAGACCAGTTGGGCAAGCAGTTGTTGAAGAACATCAACAATCTTGGACCTTTGACTCTTCTAACGGTTATTTCACTGATTCTATTACAGGGGAAAAAATTTCTTTTGATTCTGCTATTCGTTCTGGCAAGCTTTCTTTAGATGAAATTCGTGTAAGTGATGCACTAACTGGGCGCGAAATGTCATTAGATGAAGCTCAAAAATGGGGAATTGTAAATCTTCAAGGTGAATATTATTATTTGGATAAAAATAACAACATACGATATTCACTTACTGAAGCAGCAAAACAACATCGTATATATCCAACTGGCGGAGTTCCTGATAATGCTGGCGATGCTATTATTACGACTGTAAAAATTCAAACTCGTTCAGAAGTTTCTAAGAAAGAAGCTATTCCAGCTGGAGATTCATCTCACACTGGCGACTTTAATATCAATAAATTTGTTGACCTTCGTCTCTATAACCCCCGTGATGGTCTATTTACTCATCCTGATGACAGTCACAAGCAATTAACCCTTAAAGAACTAATTGTAAAAGGCTTTTTAAATCCATACACAACTACAATTGTAGATAGAAAAAGTGGGCGATATTTAAAGCTATTAGATGCCATTGATGAACATATAGTTGATGATTTGGCTGGCACAGTTAGAGATACTCGTTCAGGTCGTGTTTATGATTTTGCAAATGCTCTTAAAGAAGGACTTATAAAAGAAGATACGGTTGAAAATTATATTAATGAACGTTCTGAAAATCACGGTGTAACACGTCCAATTGGTAAATCAGAAGTTGATAGTCATTCTCCACGTCTAGTGGAGAGAAAGTTACAACTAACACCTTATGCGCAAGAACCATATCATCATCATAGACAAGAAGCTGTTTCTTCGTCATCAGGACCTGGTCTTAATGGCTCTTTTTCTCAAAAAGTTGAACGTTATAATCCAACGCAAGGTTTTCAGCATGGCAATCAAAGTGAAAAGCTTGTTGATTTAGGAGGTGGAAAAAACGTATTAATGACTGTTGTTAAAGGAAATGACGGCTTAGAGAAAGGTGAATATGTTGACCCTAATACGGGCATGAAATTTACAATTCAGCTTCATGGTGACCCTTATGTAACACAAACTACAACAAAAGTGAAGTCAACATCTCAAGTTCAATCTATTGAGTTAGAACCTCACGCTCAATTTGTTGGAATTGATCAAGTTAAAGACCTGCGCACACAGCGTGTGATGTCATTGCAAGATGCGCAACGACTTGGTCTTGCTAAAGTAGACAAGAAAGGGAAACAGACAACAAAATCATACTCAGCTTTTCGATCTAATATTGAACTTGCTGTTAATAAGGGTGTTATTGACGCACATGGAGAAAAAATTAGTTTGGAAGATGCAATAAGGTCTGGTATTATTAACATTCAAGAATTAAAATATATTCATCCAAAAACTCACGAATCGCTTGATTTTAGTCAAGCTGCTAATATGGGATTACTAGATGTAACTTTGGCAGAGACATTGCCTTCAGGCGTTAGCCATCCAGCGACTAGAGAAAAGATTAGCATTCAACGAGCAATTAGTGCAGGAATTATTCATCCAAAAACCGGTGAAGTTCGGCATCCATTTAATAATGAACGTCTTTCATGGATTGATTTGACTAAATCTGTATATAACAGTATTACAATGAATGGAATTTATGATCCCAAAAAGGGCTATGCAGTATCTGTCGCTAGTGCTTTAATTGACGGACTTATTGATACAAAAACTGAAACTTATTATAATCCAATTACGTCTGAACGTTTGTCGTTAGAAGAAGCTAACAGAAAAGGTCTGATTGATACTTCAACTCACAAAGCTTTGACTCAACCATTTTTAAATGATTATCGAACTCATAGAAAGGTCAATATTATTCAAGCGGTTAATACAAATTTAGTTGATCCACGAAGCAAAACAGTACAAGTGTCAGCAGAAAAAGTCTTACCATTTTCCAAGGCAGTAGATGAAGGAATTATTCCACATGAAATAGGTGACCACTTGAGCCGAGTTGATAAACTAACTTTTGCAGAAGCTGTAAGCAAAGGTTTAATAGATGTAGCGCAAGATAGTTTTACTGATTTAGACAGTGGTAAACAAATGACAATTACGGAAGCCGTACAAAAGGGACTTATTGATACTGGAAATGTAGAATCACTTGAAGGAACTGACCATACTAATCTTACTAAAGTACTTGCTTCAGACAGATTTGATGAGAGATCTGGAAGAATTCAAGACAGGAAAAGTAATTTACATCTAACTTTCCGTGCCGCCGTAGAACAAAGAATTATTGATCCTGATTCATTATTGCATGATATTGATTCTTCAAAAACAATTACACTTAGGGAGGCTTTAAGTTTAGGTCTAATAAATAGTGAAGGAAAGTACGTTGATAAAAGAAACAGAAATGTTCTAACATTAAATGACGCTGTTCGACAGGGGCATTTAGCTTTAATTGCTTCTCCCATGCAAGCAGCTCAAGCGGTTGCTGAAGCAATAAAGCGACGAGATACAGAAGGTTACAAATTTAGAATTGAATCTCTTGATGAAGGAAATAGAAAATCGACAAGTTCTTATCCTACACCAAAGTTTCGCGAAGAATCAACTATAGTGCGTCTAACACCACAACGTGCTGAACCTGGTCTTTCTGTGAGAGTAAGATCAGGTACTAGTGAGGAATTACGCAATAGCGGTCGGGCTCATTCTCTTATTGACGACCCATTAAAACTCGTTGATTTACAACATGAATTTTTCGAAAATCTTCAAAGTAAAGGATTTGATCTTGATGAACGTATAATTGAAAATCCAACAACTATGAGAAATATTTCTGTACGAGAAGCTGTTGAAAATGGTATGCTTGATGTTGTTACTAATGAAATTGTGCATCCAACTTCTAAACGTCATTATTCTATTCCAAAAGCTATTCAAGTCCGAATAATTTCACCTAATGCAGGTCGTCAATTGATGGAATTTTTAAATATTGCGTCTGAAGATTTATCACAACTTTCTCCTGGAATTGTAAATAGTAGACGGACAACTACTGAACGTGTTTACGGTCCATCCGACGTAACTTCATATCCTACTAGCAGCAATCATCCTGAATATTCTAGTAATATTGAAACTAGAGAAGATCCTAATCAATTGTCATGGAATCGGAAAGTTAGTTGGCATGGAAAGCCATCTGATTTACATCTTGGACTTCAACCGAATATTCCTGCTGATGTTTGCGTTCATATTCCTAAAGAATTACAATCGCAATTATTGTCTTTTGAGCCTCCAACTACTGAAGAATTAGATGGAAAATCATCAATTAATCGTACTACGACATATACATCACCTGATGGCCAAACTCAATACACTACGCATTATACTGCCAAACGTACGTACAATGAATAATACGCATTTTTAAATTGTAATAACTACTAGTTAAAGCTTATTATTTCAAAATTTATAAAATAATAAAAATAGTAAGCACTTTTACTCTAAATGTTCTAAAGTATATAGGCTTTGACTTGTAGAAATTTTCGCTGCCATTTTCTATGATTAATTCATTATTTTTTGATCAGAATTTTTTATTTTATATAGCTTAATATTTTATTAGAGATTTAACAAGAAATGTGCCTTTATCTTTTTATATTCTTCCATAATTGTGGACAAAAATTTCTGCCAGGTTGTTATTTTTTTATTATCATTAATAACTATTAGTATAAAATTTTAATTAAAAAAGACACTAAAACTATGCTCTTTTTTACAATATACAAACTTTGTTGTTAGCGCTTTTTATATTTAGCTCTGAATTACTAGCAACTATTTGAAAGAGTTGTTATAATCAATTTTTTATGCCATTATATCACTTTGATATTAATTTTCGAATTTCACTTACAATATTGTAATTTTTATTTACTTTTGTTAATGCTTTGGAGAGTTCGTAGACTTTTATAAATGCGTAATTCATTTTATAAAGTCTAGTTCTTGAATTTTTTGGATAAACATTCTTTTATCTACTCTAATAATGAAACCTCTCATTTACTTTATTAATGCTATTTTAGTGACATAAAAACTTCTAGTACTACACAGTAAAAATTTGATTTAGCTTTTTTAGCATTAAATTTATGCAATGTATATTCTGCCTATATAAAGTTCTAATTTAAACAATTAATGAAATTTAATAAAGAGTTTTTATCATATCATTGTTGTTTGTATAAAAGCATGACAAAATTACTTGGCAAAGTTTTATTTTTAAAAATTTTGAAGTGGAATAATAATGTTTTGTTTAACATTCTCTAACTTTTAGTTTGAACAGTTTTAAATTTATCTAATCAAAATAATATATATTACTAATAGTTTTAAAAAAAT
>JANSTW010002564.1:0-16177 GCA_027564275.1 Diadocidia ferruginosa | reverse complement strand
TTAACTATTAATTTTAAATCGCTGCAACTTTTTCGAATTTTAAAATTAATATTTTCAACAACATTGATTTAATATTGAAAACATTAAGTGTTTACATAAAATTAATATTTTTAACTTTTAATTTTACCATTTTAAAGTAAAAATTAAGTTGCTTACGTTCAACAACAATTATTTGCGGTCGACCGCTAGTCCGATTATTCAAGTTTTCAAAATAAATAAAATAAATACGGTCGATAAATTAATTTTTTTTCACAAAAATATTATGTATATATGGCAAAATTATTGGGACTAACAACTTAATGAATTTAATTGGAATACTGTCTATACCTATATTGACTTAGCTGCTATTGTGTACAATTTTCGGCTTGGACCAGTACAGATTGTTCAAAAATTGTAAAAGATATTGTGCTGTGTGCTAGACAAAGAGACACCCGCTGCTGAGCCTTTGTCTTTCAATGATCCATCAGTAAAAATATTTCTGGTGAAGAGTGCTATACCAGAGGCTAACAACATGCTTTCATTCTTCTCAACTGTGGGCACAATAAAAGTATATCTTTGCTGTTGAAAATAATTTATGGAGTACAGTCTTGTTAGTTGACAAACCTATTTCGAGAAAATTCGTCCACAGGACATCCTTTTTTACAATTGCTTGTGCTTTTAGTCTTTTATAAGCCCATCTTACTTTACTCGTGCTGCTTTATTATTTATACAAACTCAGATCCCTTCAGACACCTAAAGTTGGGGTTTGTATGCTTAACTCCAAAATACAAAGTGTTTGATGTGCACTCTTACAATAAAGTAAACTTACTCCATAATGTAATTTTGAATTGACTTTATTTCGTAATTCAGGTTGTAAATATAATACAAAATTAACAAAAACTTTATAGCTAAATACAACAGTTTAAATAAGCCTATAATGGCACACGTCTTTCATTTGTGTTAAAAAGCTACAACTTCTGTATTGTTGTTGTGCGCAGTTAAAAATCATCTCATGTTTAATTGCAAAACAATTGGAAATTAAATAAAAATATTGTGTACGTTTTGCTGCTACTTTATAATAATAATATCAAAACCACTTTATTAACATTACATGTATTTATAGGTTTATATGAAAATGAATTACGAAAAATTACATCTTTTATTTGTTTCATTTCTTAATTATATTTATGTTAAATAAAAATGTTTTTATGGTTGATTTAATAAAAAGATACGTTTTAAATTGAAAACAATTATATTAAATTTTATCAACCAGTGAAAATAGAGTAATGTTGACAGGTTTTTGAAATAGTTTGACCTCGCAGAACAATATTATCGTACAATAAAACAATAATGTGAATATTAATGTATGTTATGTATAGCAGAAGATTTTCATAAAAATAAAATATGTTGCCATATTTTATAGCCAAATATTTTTGTAATTTGATGCAGACACCTCTTTTTGATTCTTATTATTAAATCTAATAAAATAAACATACAGGTGGACCAAACGGCTGTACGTGACTTTCGAACTACCGGCAATCGTCTTTTATAATTAACACCTGAAAATAAAAAATAATAGCCCTGTTGAAAAAAATCGCTAGTCAAACCGAAGATCGAACGCCCATTTATATGAGACATACAAATTCTTATTTTTTAATCGAATTTTTCGTTATAAAATTTTATAGGTGACATATTTGGCCTTGTAGTTGTAACCGATATTCTAGATATTTTCTCGGTCTAAAGTGTAGTACGTGACTGTATAGTCAAGTAGTCAATACAATAATTTTTTGTTCTAGGAAGGCAATGATATTATAAATAAAAATGGCCTCATAAACATTTCTTTGTTTTGAAGTTGTAGTGAAAACTCATAATATCATATGCGTCAATCATCTGGTGGCCGCGAAAAAACGTAAAAACCTCATGCAGGAGGCTGGCCAAAATTCAAAGGCTGGCTTCCATATAGTTACCATGCGGACCACACCATAAGATGCTTTAGACGCGCTGCTCTTCCTTGTTCTTAACAAGCAATGGCATTAAAAGAACTTACATTATGGACACTGTCAAATAGAGAGTGTTCTGTTGAGCAAGTCTCCCGAAATAGGTATGCCAGCTGACAGGACTACTTCATACTTTATTTTCGACCAAAAATACACTGTCATAATACACAGTAGAGAAGAATGGAAGAAGGGTCACTATCCTCTAATAGCGCCTTGTACCACAAATATTTTTGCTGAGGAGGACTCGGGAGAAGGTGTCTTTTTCTTTAGCACATAGCATAATATATTTTATAATCTTGGTAAAATGTGTACAGTTTTCCAAGCCGAAACCTAGGCATTAGTAAGTGCGACTGAGCTGATGATTGTGTCGGGACGGTCGAAGCGGAGTTTAACTTCTACTCTTACAGCCATGCGACCATTGCGGCTCTTAGCAATCCACTCACCTTCTCGAAAATTGCCGAGTAGTGTAAACGCTGCTAAATGCTCTTGGTACAAATAATACAATCCGCATTATGCGGGTGCCAGGACATGCCAATTTAGACGAAAATGAAAGAGCGGATGAACAAGACAAGGGGCTTACATGCTATTTTGTCCCGAACCAGTTCTTGGAGTGTCTAACACGAAGCTTAAAGGAATGGTGCAATCTTCCAGTCGGAAAAAACATCAAACGCGATGGAGTGCCGTCAAACTAAGATCTTCCTTAGTACGATATCTGCGAAAACAACCAAATCCATCCTTATGTTATTTTGCAAGAAATGTTAGGATGTGGTTAGCATCATCGCCCTAAACGCGCTAATGCTCAAAATGGGACTGACCGATGTGGATGTTTATAGATTTGGCTTAGAGAACGAAGAGACGGCGACACATATGTATATGTACTTTGCGAATGTCCCGCATTTTGTCGTGCAATGTTGAACATATATATAATAGCACAAACCAGGTGCTTTCGAATAAAAATAACATGTCGGAGTTATAGATGAAAAATAACAACGTGAATCGATGTCTCTTTGGTTTAAAAGAAATTCCGGGTTGAGTAATCGCGTCGTGTCTGGTCGGGTAGAGTCGGGTAACATTATCGGGTCGGGTTAGAATGAGTTGGGTAGTATATGAGTACGTTAGTAAAATGAATCGAGTATTTCAGTGCCTATAGACGAGTCAATTCTACCGAATTTATTCTATCCGAGTACTAACTGCACATCACTATATAGATGATTCAATAACAATATTTATGAGAGAAAAATTCTATTTCAATAATATTTCTTGAATAATTTTCTAAATTATATTCTTGATTTTACCGTAAATCTTATAAATGTTAACATTTTAATGAACTCTTAATATATATCAATACGTACAATGTACATATTGATTACACGTATAACATTTCACATTTAAACGTTTTTAAAGGTGATCCCAAATCTTTTCAACCATAACCTTTCTTTATATAATTATTTAAACAAAATAATTACATTATTTTTATTTTTTAAATTTACCTACATTCTATATTATATAAATGTATAATAAGTCAAGAGAGTACGTGGCGCACTGAAAAAATAAAATCAAAATATCGTAAAATTTAATAATAATAAAAAAATCGGTTAACCACAAACACCTTTTGATCAAACACTCGACTGCAGCACAATAAAAGTCTAATATTTGAAATGTGTTTCTTAAATTGTTTACAGTAGTTGCGTATAAAAATATATATTATGGAGAGGTCTATAATGTCACGGTATTTAGAGAAATCCAAACATTTTATTGTTATAGGAGTTCTTATTGGAAACGTTTAAGTTTTTTTTTTCGTCAATTTAAATTGGTAAAGGCAGGTGTATCATCGATATTTCATTGAACATCAGCGGAAAGTTTTCATTTTCAATTATATTTTATGATATATTGATTTCAAGTCCTTCAGATTTAGTTGCATTTAATTATTTTTACTGAAACTACTTCCTCTAACTATTGCAAATTGTATACTTGGATTTTTTTTAAATGCATATTATACATATTAATTGCATAACTGCCGGGTAATAATTATTAAATTATAATTTATGTCATTTATTATAAACTTTATATTTTGTAATTCTTCTATATATGTTCAGATTGTTTGCCAAAGCTTTGCAAACGAATCATAAGTTTTTATGTTAATGGAAATTGTGTTAAACTACTTCCTTACCAACAGATTGGGTTTCTTTTATAGTGTAAAAACCCGCCAGGATAAAATATGACCAGTACGATTGACTACAACCAATAAAAACAATGGTATCAGATAGAAAAACTTTCGCTTTGTTGTAAAGGAATCGATGATGATGATTTTCTTTTATGACAAATATGAGAAATTACCAAGATCTTGCAAGTCTGGTCTTCATACATCGATTGATCGTCATGAGAGTAAATAGTTAGAAAACGTTTTTGGAAGATAAATTAATAAACAAAAATATCTCAAAAATCATTTTCTTAGAGGGTTTTCTGGGTTGGTATCCTTTACGAATTAGAAAACCTAAAATAGTAAACGTATGATAAACGATTATATTATTAATATGCTCTAAATCTCATTATTTGTGAAGAGGAATGTTGCAGTATACGCTTAAATCATTGTGTTGAGCATATTAAATATGTTATAACTTATAACGTTATATTATGTAACTATTAAATAATTAAAATATTTTATACATGTAAATTCCTTATGTTTTACATGTGTAATTGTGTAAATATATATGTCTTGTTTTCTGTGTACCTATATATACTATGTATACTATACGTATAAGAAAACTATATTTCCTTAATGGATTATCAAACTACCCACCACAAGTATTTAATACTGAGGCTCCAATAATAATTTAGCTATTAATTCTCCCTTTGGCTTTAATGTATATGTCTATGAATATTGTATATCGAAGGAACGATTATGTTTTAGATGGCATATACTCTTGATTATAAAGGTTTGTGAAAAATAAGATCTATCTGTAGTTTTTGGCTATGCCGATGACGTTCTTGTGTTGGTGCCTGGAATGAGCTTACATATACCATTAGTGATATTATGGGGAGGGCGTTGAGTCTTGTTCATAAATGGATTAGTGAATGTGGGCTATCTGTTATCTCAAATAAGACAAATCTACTGCTCTCCAAATTAGGTGTTTCAACACTTACTTTAACCCTTTCCCTCTAATGGTCCAATAAGTCGTTTTGTATAAGGACTTACGTCCAAATATAAGCCTGTGGATTTTTGCAGCTTCTGTTGCTATCTTTTCTTGAGTAGTTTGTAGCTAACAATAGATTTAGATATTAACTATAAGAGACTTGACAAGGTTCAGTGTCTATGTTGGGTGTTACGAGAGCACTTAGAACTACGCCATCGGAGGCCTTGAATGTTTTCAGACACTTGTTGCTATTGGACATTATTATTATTATTAAATACATGACAATAGTTGTATAGTGCTGTCCGAATTGCGGAATCGGTATACTGTTCTGATAGACCCTGCCCTTTATATGGATACAACAGTATACTTTCACTAAGTTGGGATATTTCTAATACTGGGATAGACTGCATGGTTCCAAGATTAGAACTGAACAAAATTCATATACCAGTAGCCTAACTATGTATGTCAAATCCGAAAGTAGCACAGTGTATTTTTCATAGAATTATACACTGCTACTTTCGTTTTCGTTTTACATAGTTACATAGCAGCTGTTGACGAAATTCGACATGGTGATCTTCACTGACGAAACAAAGTTGGACTGTAAAGTTGATTCCCGCGGTTTTTTCTTTGAAGAACTCAACATCAATCAGGCTTCAAAACATTATGAGTGTCTCTTAAACAGAAGTTCTTGCTATTTTGGTAGCAAGACCAAGTAAAGCAAACGTATAAAAAAAATTAAGTATTTAAATAAAAATCAAAATATCTGCGCTTTCGTGAAGTGGCAGTTCCTAGTCCTATTTATAATTTTCATAATTTTATAACTCTAAAACTATTTATTAATATTCAAGGTTTTGGGTGTATAATGGTTAGACAAAGATTTACTGGAACGTTGGTTTGGAAATTTTCTGTCAAAAACTCAATATATCACAATCAATTAGGCTTCCAAACTTAGCGAGTGTCTTTCAAGAAGAACTTGTTGTTATTTCGCTGGCACCTTAGACTGTAGATAAATTGAGCGAAAGCGATGTTCACATGCTTAGTAAAGCGATAGTAATTTATAGTCAAACTGTCATTCTAGCTCAAAGCTCGTCGAATATATCTTCAAAGTTTTTTAAATCAGTGCCAATTATCGGTGACCATTTTCATTGGTTTTTCTCCAAAGCGGGATATATGCTTTCTCGCCGATATACTTGGCACTGCTTTAAAAGTTTTGAAGATATATTCGACGAGCTTTCAGTTAGAATGGCAGTTTGACTGTCAATGACTATTATCTTTTTTCTACAAAAGTTATGTTGTGCTTCCATAAGAAAAATGTCCATGATTCGTGTCTGCATCTTATATGTGATGTCTAAATATTTCATATACCTTATATTACGATAAAGCTTCTCAAATTCCATTTATATTTTTCCAAGTTAGTTTCTATATTATAACAAGGAAAAGTCAAGTTTCAGCATATCAATTTGCGAAATTCCTTTATTAAATAGCCATTTACTTTCCAATTTAATTTACACTTTGAATAATTTATGTTGGTAAATTAATAGGTATAATAAATATGCGTAAAGTCATATTATTACAATTTGAATTATTTGAATATTTGCAAATAACTTTGGGTGGCTTAATAATAATTATATGTGCTTGAAAACTTAGACTATATAAACAATAAAATTGTTGCCAAAATCTTATCGATCACACAAATCTTATGTTATATATTTTAACAAAAAAAAGACCTCACACAATATTTCTTGATGTTTTTTTATTATTACACTACGTTATAGAGTATAGACAACATATTATTATCTATACAGTATATCATTATCGTGTCCTTTGCTCCAAAACGAGGGAGTATAGGGACCATTGTTACCCTTTATTCTATCTGATACCATGGTTTTCATTGACGACTATATCTTTGACTTTATCAAATGTGGAGTGTTGTCAGCAACTCGCACTAGCCATATTTTTTGGTGATCAGTGGGAGAATTTTTACACTATATGAGGAACCCTATCAGTTGGTATCATATATAGATATGTACAATAACAAAAAATAAGTCTTTAATCTAGAAACCCCAGTTAGAATCCCAGAGTATATAAGGACACTTAAAACCTATCCTTACACCGAATTGACTAAATCCTCTCATGATCACCCTTACATTCCCCCCTTTAAAAAAATATGTATCGTTCAGTCTTAAGTCGTGATGTCAGAAGTGAGCCAGAATGTGCATAGCTCCACTACTTATATGCTCATATATTTCGTGTTAAATCCGTTTACCAGAATTTTTTTTTATCTATTTGCGCTCATATTCAAAAGCCATTTTTAGCAACAACAAAATCGTATGGGAGTCCCCCCTCCCCTTTGACCTATAGACCCTAAAAGCAATCCCAGAGTATGGCACCACTAATAACTCTGTCTTACTAAAAATTGGCCAAATCCAATTACTTTCTTTTGCAATATCCTTCCACTGGTAAGAAACTTTCTCTTTCGTATGGGGGCCCCTTCCCCTTTGACCTAGAGACTCTAAATGCAATCTCAGAACTACTTTAAAACTCACACGGACGAAATTTTGGCCAAATCTGTCCACTAGTGTAAAATTTTCTTGTAGGTAATATTTTGCTGATAGACAGACGGACACTTTTTATTTTTTAGTTTTTCTGAATTAGGTCATCATAAAACGAGAAAAAAACATGGTCATGGAGATTTGACCATTTTGACCTAACTTAAAGCTTGTACTATTTTCATACAAACTCCATATATTTATATATATATATTGATTTGTTTAATGAATAGTAAAAGCAATAAAACAACGGAATTAAAACAAAACTTGCATTAAGCTCAAGTGGATGCGAGCGAGAATGGTGATATGGTAGCTTGGCTGGACCAAAACAACGTTTAATTAACATATTATATGCATCATCATGTACCAGAATTCACTCTCTCTTTTAATATGCTAATTATTTACATATATTTTGTATAGTTTATTTTCTTTTTGTTGTTATTTTTTTTTGTGTATAGTTAACAGGCTTTTATTATGTGTTTTACAGACGTAATCTATTATAATAAAGTACATGTCTTTATAGATCTTTGCTTATTATAATGATCTGATATATTATTATATTATATACAAAATGCATCACATTCACATATACATGAGTACCTGTCATATAATAGAGAATAGACCAACATATGCAATGACACAAATCTTGATAGATATTTATAAAAAAAAACGGTTCGAGAGCACATAGTATAACTGCGGGCTGCTGTTTTTACTATATTTTTTGACATTTGACACCAGTACCTATAATATCTGCGTAAACTATTGTTTGGCCATTTTTACATAACAAATTACATGAGATCCCTTTCCCTTTATTTTCTATGCTCATATTTTGTATCTATTTAACATTTATGGGAGTCCCCTTATCTGTGACCTATATAGACTCCAAATGAAGTTCAAATTGGGATTAATAAAACTAACCACATTTATTAAATTTGACTAAATCCGTCTAAAAGTAAAAAAAAACTTTATACCTATATGTATATAGAAAATTTTAGAAATTACAACATCCCAGGGTATTACAACATCCTAGGGTATAAAAGGACACTTAAAACCTACGCTTACACCAAAATGTACCAAACTCCTTAAACCGTCTCATGACCATCTTCACATTCCCCCCTATAAAAAATGTATGTATCGTATATTCGTAAGTCGTATGCGAGCCCCCTTCATCTTTAACGTAGAGACTCCCTCCCACCAAAATCTATCCAAACCACCACTGGTTAAAAACTTTCGTACAAAAATTCGAAAATTTAACAATTTCAAATGTCCATCCTCAAAATCCCCTCTAATCAGTTTCGCATAAATACGCCAAAACTTTCACGTTTCAGACTCCATATTGCATCCTCCATTTAGAATTTTTAAAAATTGACGTCAAAATCGTAATCAGCAACCTCGAAAACCCCCTCGTTTTAAGTTTCGTACAATTATGCTAAATTTTAAAATTATCTAACTTCATATTTTATCCGCCATTTTGATTTTGTTTTCATTGATGTCAAAATCGTAATTAGCAACCACACTAATATAACTCTATTGTACTTAGTTTCAACTAAATTTCGAATTTTGACTAAAAATGAGTAACTACCTCTCAGCTCATAATTATGGGCCATTTTTAGAAAAAAAATGTGTGGGAGCCCCACTTCATATTTGAACTAGAGCCTCTAACTGCAATCCTAGAGTATAGAACCACTAATAACACATCCTCACCAAAAATTGGCCAAATCCCTCAAAGAAAGTTTTAATTCTTGTGTCTGATATTTTGCTGACGGACTGACGGACGAACATTTTTTTTTCAGCCCAGAGGACTTTTTTTAGTGAATTGTTGTGGTCTCCCGATAAAAAATATATAACGACTTTTTGGCAAGACGCCTTGTTTCGGAGGGGACAGGCTTTAAAGTGTGTATGCAAAAGTTATAAAATTCAATTTTTTGATGTCAAACCTATACAGAATCAAGAATGGATAGGTGGGTAAAATAAAACTTAAGAGGGGCAACAACCCCTTTGCATATGCACAGAATAAATATAGTTAATTCAGAAGAATAAACACTTGTGTAAAAACACCGTCGCTTAAAAAAATTTGAATTATCGTCCTTTACTTGTGTTGATTGAACAAACTATTCACATGTAGTGAGAAAATCTGTCAAAATAATAGAGCGAAAAATAACAAAATGTAAACAAAGCGGGAAAAGTGTACACTACCGAAAAAATATTTTCATCATATTGTCCGTACTCCTAGACGTGGGCGTCCACAAATGTTCGCCATCGAACTCTGAAAAAACATTTTATTGTTGCCATAACTAAATATGACTGATTTTAGTATTACTGAGGTAAAAATTTATAAAGGTTTCGCCTGACAGTCAGCCATATTGATTAATATTTTTTTCCGCGGGAAGCTACAAAAAACAAGCTACTGACATATGTGTGGCATATGGGAGGGGCGAAGGCTTAAGCCTTGTATGAAAAATACCAAAAATAAATATTTGTATGGGTTGTGTGATATAAAATGAAAAGGTCTTGACAAGAGCTACAATTCTAGTTTAAAGCGTTTTACTCCATCGTTTGCCCTTCCCAAACTTGTAAATATAATGTTCCTTCTAAAAAATCTTTTAAACCCAGCTCCTGGAAGCTAAAGAGAGAATATTGGACTCAAACCCTTAAAACTAAAGTTGTAGCTCTAGTCAAACCCATTCATTTGAAATTACACAATAAATATTAATTTTTCATAAAAATATTTAAGGGTTCCTTCCTGAGACACAAAAAATGTGTTTCTTTTTCTTTTTTAAATTTTTTGTACTATAGTAGTTCCGCTATTCCACGTTAATCGCTGTATGACAGTATGAAGCGCTGTTATGTACATTCATCGTGGTATCATGGTACTCCAATGACGACGAATTAGCCTAGAAATAGTGCAATCCTTGTCGGTACATAAGTAAACAACATCATATTTTTGAAGGCTCTGGCGAATAGCTGTTCCTATAATTTTAAAAATCGTACTTCTACTTTCATACTACAAATAATGTGAAAATACATAATGTATACCTAATCCAATTTGCAATGACTGCCCCTATAATATCAATTCGGAAATAGTTTCGTCTATTCAACCACAGAGGGTGCGCAAAATATTGTCGATATAGTAGTTTCGTCGTGTGGAAATGTCAAAATAATTTTTAGAAAAGATTATGCGCGATCCAAATAATATGGATGAAAAAAGTGCGGATTTTCCTAGCCGCTAGCAGCTTTCCTGAGAATTAGCCAAAATATTCTACAAATTGTGTTGTTTTTCCTAAATAAATTGCGTTTCCAATGAAATATTTGTGTTGGTTTAGTAACCTATAACAGAGAATTGTACATTTGTGATTATTTTGTACCGTGGAATAATGTCCGCGTTTACGGAAAATGCCTTGATCAAAAAATTAATGGATCTAAATCCTAGCCAACAAAGCATCCAAACGTTATCTCTGTGGTTGATACATCACCGAAAACATCATTCAAACATTGTCAAATGTTGGTTTAAAGAGCTGCAAAAGAGTAAGTATTGGTTTGGACAATCTTTAGATTTAACATTATAATTCCTAATTTTTTTTTTTTGTAGTTCCAAAGAGTAAGAAACTTACGTTTATGTATTTGGCCAACGATGTTATCCAGAATAGTAAGAAAAAAGGACCGGAATATGGTAAGGAATTCCATAATGTTCTGCTTAGGGCCTTTGTGCACATTGGCAACACTTGCCATTCGGACGAGAAGACCATAGGTAACCTTAGTCGTATATTAAAAATTTGGGAAGATCGAGGTGTGTACGATGCAAAAACTGTGCTGGGCTACCAAAATGCATTAAATGGAAAGGGAATGGAAGAAAGCGTTGAAGCGACAACAAAGAGCCAACAAGACCCTGTTCCAACTAGTGCTGGGGAAAAGCGAAAGGCCGAAAGACGTGGATCAGCTGATGATAAACCACAACAGGAAACAAGTAAGCGTCAAAAATCATCGAAATCAGATCGAGAGTCTAAACATCATCATCAGCACAGTACAATTGAGCGCGTTAAAAGTGAAACCATTGAAATTAATGGAACAGTTGAGACACACGTTTATTTAAGTCCTAAAATGCCAACCGGCGATCCACCCGAACCTGAAGAGCTGATCAAAGCATTAGTTGATTTAGAAAATTCAGCGTCCAGTGACGCTGTCGTTAGGGAGCGCATTGCCAATTTACCGGCTGAAGTTTCTGAAGTGTCGATGCTCAGTAAATTAGAAGACAAAGAATCAGCGGCAAAGTTAGCTGCACAGGTAAATTGAAAAAGGTCGAAAATTTATTTAAAAATTCTTAACACTTTTTATTTTTAGGTTAATGAAGCATCTCATATATTACACGAGTACAATGCTCGCCTAAGTGCCGAAATGGAAGATCGAAAAAAACTGACTACAATGTTACAGGATTTTCAGGCCGAGCAACGAGATCTATTAGCCCAAGCAGAACAAAGACTTAAAGTTAGTTTAAAATATGACGGACACTAAATTATTTAAATATTAGATTCATTGTCGTTTTATCTTGCGACATTTTATCTCAGGATAATTTATCTCAACATTTTATCTTACGACATTTTACCGCACGAAATTTTATCTCGGTTATTTTATCTTGGGACATTGTATCTTGGTATTTTTTCTTATCGCCATTTTATCTCACCGTTATTTTATCTCAGGACATTTTATCAACGACATTTTATCTCAAGACATTTTATATCAACATTATTTTATCTCACGACAATTTATCTCAACAAAATTTTATCTCACGACGCACGTTTTATCTCAACGATATTTTATATCAGGAGATTTTATCACAAGACATTTTATTTCAACATTATTTTATCTCAGGACAATTTATCTAAACAAAATTTTATCTCAACGATATTTTATATCAAGTCATTTTATCTCAACGTCATTTATGTCACATTTTATCTAAGCGACATTTTAACTCAGGACATTTTAACTCAACGTCATTTTATATCGCGACATGTTATCTAAGCGATATTTTATGTCAGGACATTTAATTAACAACATTTCATCTACGACAATTTATCTCAGCAACATTTTATTTCACGACATTTTATCTCAACATCATTTTTTCTCAAGACATTTTATTTCAACATTATTTTATCTCAGGACAATTTATCTCAGGACAATTTTATATCAGGAGATTTTATCTCAACGTAATTTTATCTCACGACAGTTTATCTCGGCCATTTTATCTCAAAACAATTTATCTCTATCATTTTATCTCGCTACTTTTTATATCAGACATTTTATCTAAGCGACATTTTATCTAAGCAACATTTTATCTAAGCGACATTTTATCTAAGCAACATTTTATCTAAGCGACATTTTATCTAAGGGATATTTTATCTAAGCGACATTTTAACTCAACGTCATTTTATTGCAGACATTTGATCTACGACAATTTATCTCAGCAACATTTTATCTCGGTCATTTTATCTCAAAATATTTTATTTCAACGTTATTTGAAATCAGGACAATTTATCTCAACAACATTTTATCTCACGACGTTTTATCTCAACGATATTTTATATCAGGAGATTTTATCTCAACGTCATTACATCTTACGACATTGTATCTCGGTCATTTTATCTCAGAATAATTTATCTCAACATTTTATCAGGACTATTTATGTCAACGTCATTTATCTCAGGACAATTAATCTCAACAACATTTTATCTAAGTCATTTTATCTCGACATTTTATCTCAGGATATTTTGTCAACATCATTTTACACCACGACATTTTATCTCGACGTCATTTTATTTCGGTCATTTTTTTCTAATCGACATTTTGTTTCAAGACATTTATCTCAATGTCATTTTATCTCAAGACATTTTATCTCAACAATATTTTATCTTAACGTCATTTTATCTGAGGCCAATTTATCTCAACAACATTTTATCTCATGACATTTTATCTCAACGACAAAAATTTTTTTTCACCAATTTAAAAGAGGAACGTACGATAGTTAAACGGCGAGGTCGAGGAAAAAAAGTATCTGAAACAACAGTTTCGATGGCAGCAATTGAATCGGACGTATCTGCATTTTAGCCGGTTTACAGGCGAGACAAAAAGTAATTCAGATACGTCCGATTCCTTTGCTAAATATGTAAATACGTATTTTTAAACCGGAAATAAAAAATTTTACTGCAGTCACAGTGTTACCAAATTAATAAAAAAATATGTAAAATTCTACAATAAACAAAATGCCATCAATCAAATATTAATTTGGACAATTTGCGAGATACTTCCGATTCAATTGAGGCCATTGTTTAGTATATTTTTCCTTGTAATAAACGTGCTGAGAAAAAATGTCGTTGAGATACAATGTCGTTAAGATAAAATTACGTGAGATAAATTGTATTTGAGATAATATGACCGAGATAAAGTGTCGCGAGATATTTTATCGGAAACTCATTTTAAAATTGTCCAAAAAAATTATACTAAATGCCTTCTTTTGTTCACAGGAATATAATGCTAAACTGTTAAAAGTACGAGAAGTGCAAAAAGAAATTCGAAGTCATTTGCATAATTTGCCCGATTTAACACAGCTGCCTGACGTAACCGGAGGTCTGGCACCGCTTCCATCGGCAGGCGATTTATTTAATATTCACTAAAATTTATATCGATTCTTTCATTATTATTTAACAATTGATTGGCAAAAATATGTACAGTTTGTTAGAATATTAAACACAAAATTAAAAAAATCAGTAAATTTTATAATGTTGCTGAAATTATTGTTCATAGCTTTAGAGATTGTATAAATACTAAATAATTCTGACAACAATATTTGATGTAATAATTTTTTTATCAAATTCAGAAATAAACTATACAGGATACAAATTTTAATATAATTTAAAAAATCAGTAAAGTTGTTCAATAATACCGAGGCGGTAATAGATTTTATTATCTATAACCACACATAATGCACTTCCAAAAGAGTTTAGTTTATTTTTAAATATTTTGTAAAATTATATATCGTATAAAGACACTTTACTTACTATCTCTATATTCCTGAAAATTCTTTTTTCGCAGAATTTGCATGTAGAACACAAAACGGTAAAATAATAAATCAAGTTATATTATTTTAATAGAGATATGTTACTTATATAAAAATTTAGCATTACGTTTAAAAAAAAATTAAGAGCTATAACGTATTAAATAAAATAATTTTAAATTTATGAAATGTTTTTTTGTTCGGTGTTAGACGTAAATGCCTTTTTTTAAAAATTCTCTTTTGTAAATCCCGTTTTCCAAAATCATTTTTCAGACAAGAAACAAAATGCCTTTTCTGAAATTGTAAAATCCCGCTTTTTGGTGTGTGAAGTACAAACAATTTTAAATGGCTTTCTATTTGGTATGCATTCGTAGTTTCTCAGAATATAAGGAAAAATCAAGTTTTTCTGGCTTACATCCTTGATATAATATGGTATATATAGCAAAGCTAACGTTCATAAATATTTAGCGAAAGACGAAATTCTTATCCTAATCTATTTGATCAGAACCCAACAGATCATATTTAACTATATGCCCTGATTGAGAATGTTTGTTCACCTCTAGGAATAATACTTGCCCAGTGTTAATATACCGGAAAATATATTTGTCCTTCTATAACAAATATGTTACCACAAGACATTATACTTTGCAGTTATCAATATAACGGTATTGCCCTTTTAAGACACGTGTAATTCAATAACCAGTTCTTCTCCAGTGACAAATTACAATAACGGTTTTTTATGCGATTTTCGATTTTTGTATGTTAGAAACAAAACAACATCAAAAATTTTTATTAATGTTATTATTTTTGCTAACATATTAATTATGTAGAATTCCCCCCTCTCTTGGATCCTCTCCAAACTTTGTAGGATGGTAGAGGGGTCTTCTCTGAACACCGTTTGTTTGCTCCTCCTTCGCTGCGCTCGACCCTCTTTCAGAAAGGAGAGGTTTAAGTTTGTATTTTGTATAGAACATTCATTTTATAATTTTTTTTGGAAAAAAAAACTAAAAATACGGTGTTTGTACATTTTCTTCTTATCAGGGGGCTACCACCACTCGAACTCCCTGCTTTGTTTTAATTTTTATATCGGGGAACTGCCGCCTCAGACTCCCTGCATTCTGAAACACTTACTACTCCATAGCGTATGAGCATACGGCATCAACAAATTGCTTCTAACGCACTCGATTTCTTGCCAGAGCCTTTATTTCGTTGAAGGAAAGAACTCCATCGGCTTCGGCTTCCTGCAACATCGTTCGGCGCCACGAAGATTTGGGTCGTCCTCTTATGCGGGTTTCAATCAAGCACCGCCCGCGCTATATCGTCGCAGAGTGTGTCCGATGCAACCCCACTTTCTCTTCCTTATTAATACTATAATACTCCCAACTTCGGTTTTCCGACACAGATCTTGATTGGAGATTACATTTGGGTAGAATATTTTTAAAATGCGTCTCAAGCATTTGTTGACAAAAACTT
>JANSTW010002453.1:0-16177 GCA_027564275.1 Diadocidia ferruginosa | reverse complement strand
CCTATGACCAATATGTCATCGATTTTCAATGATATTTCCGAAGTATTCGATTTTACTTACGGCCGTTATCAATTTCGTAACTCTATAAGATCAATGAACAATCTTTAGCAATTTTTGAAAAATAACTTCTTTATTATTTAACAGGAATTATCAAGATTTTCATATGGCGCTGTTCATTGTGGTTGCACGGTTTCTTTTTGCTTTTAAATTTTGTTTTTGTTTTTTTTTTTTAAATTAACTATTGTTGTTGTAGTTTTTCGTTGTTTTTTTTGACACGGACATTTAACACATTATATATATTTGATATCTTCTTATTTTGTAAAATTTTCTGAAACACATTTGTGTCAGTAGGACTATATGTCCGTTGACAAATAAATAAAAATAAAAAAAATAAAAATAATGATCGCACATATCTCTAATATATAATGATTAAATTGCAGATGATCAATGATAATAATATGATCATTGATCATATACATCAAATTATATATATTTATTGTTCATATTGTTCAGTAATTTTATGATCGTTTTACTAAAAAAATAGTAAGAATAATATTTACAAGTTTTGAAATGATCATATAATTAATTTGCTTAGTATTTGTGTAATTTTAGTGATCATATCAAAAAAACACAATATGATCATTACATTAATTGGTTATTATAGTCTTAGATCAAATTAAATGTAGATTGATCAATATAAATTTCATGATCATATTATTAAAAAAATAGTAGAAATAACATTTATTAGTTTAAAAAATGTTAATCATACAATTTATTTGATTATTTTTTAATTAATTTTAGTGATCATATTAAAAAAACAATATGATCAATGAATTATTTGTTATCGTCTCAGATCGATGTGATAATAAATTAATTATCACTTGTAAGATCATGTTATTGATCACTAATATATTATAATAGTTATAACTTTTGTAATTTTTAATATTTTTGTAAATAAATTAAAAATAATAATAAATTAAATACTATGATCATTGATCATATTACAGATCACTTGAGAAATTTGGTTAATATGATTGTTATGTTTTTTATATCATAATAGTATCTTTTACACCAAGATAGTAGTATAAGGATCATATTTTGACTCTTTATTATTCTATGAAATACTGCATGGTTTTCATTTACGATCATATTTATGTTGTTTATGTTTATTAATAGAGAAAAATATGATAATTAAACATAAAAGTATTAATTTTATAAAAAAATAAAATTATTATTGCCGCCGTAAAGTCTCTTTGAACCGCATTATACTGTTGTTTCTTATCAAATTCTACTTAATTTTGAAACGCCTTAATTTATCATTTTATTTACATTATTGCGCTGCTATATATGTGACAACATTGACGAGGCGGTAACATGATAAAGGCTGAAAATAAATTAAACAATGTGTCTTATCTTTGTATATACTAATATATTTAACCGAAGCGGTTTATCTTTTCATATTTTCAATTCAATTTAATCTCATTGCGATAAGAACATCATTAAACATGTTTGCATACAAAATTGCTGCTATATAGCGATAACATAAAAAAGAACTTTTGTCATTCGAAAAAAAATATTGTAAAATCAATAAAAAATAAAAAAAAGAACTTCTCTATAATATGATCGTTCAAAGTGCCGCCAATCAAATAGAATGATAAAGAATTAGAATGAAAAATTCGAAGAATCGTAATGTCAATCATATACGAAGGCGAGATAAGAATGAAGGCTTGTTAATGTATATAGTATTACCTGTGATCTCTCAGGTGATCTTGTCGTCGAAAAGCTTTGCCACAAATATCACAAGAATATGGACGTTCGTCGGTGTGAGTACGTTCATGAATTAGTAGATTATATGATTTTGTAAATTGTCGATTACAAAATTTGCAGATAAATTGTTTTTTTGGTCTAGCAGAACCGGCAGCAGCAGCAGGTATTGCAGTTGCAGATGAGCCAGTGGCAGTAGTAGTTGATGCTGCAGCTGCAATTACAGTTTGTGATGATGCTTTTTTAGCTGGATCATTTGACGAATGATTTTTTGTACTTTTGTCTGAAGATTGTTGTACTGTTGCATCATGATGATGGTGATGATGATGATGATGAAAGGCTGCATTTAATAATATACTTGGCAGAGTGTTGTCTATCGACAGGGATGATGATGATGAAGGGGTTTCAGTCGGTGAATCCAGTGGTGATTCAAATGATAAATTGTCTTCAGTATCTAATAGAGGCAGATCATCACATTCATTTAGATCATTCACATTTAATTGATGGTCATCGTCAAGGTATGATGATTGTTCAAAGGAATTTGATGATTGCGTAGGTGGAGGTGATGGTGGTGTATCGGCTGATTCATTTTGTATAGAATTACATTGTGTTGTTGAATAGCGCAGAACATCTGCTTTACTTGTTATCCTTTGAAATGCTAAATATGATTCAAGTGCTTGAAGATTTAGTGCAGCTGCTGCAGCAGAATTTGCTGGTAATAATGCGGCTTGCTGTAGGCTAGATATAACTGCTCCATGTAATGATAGGGCAACTGCAGCAGCTGCCGCCAATTCTCCACCTGAAGATGTATTCGATAGTAGAATTCTTGATTTATTTGTAGAAGACTCAGACTCAGACGATGATGATGATGATGATGTCGTACAGTTTGTTGATGATAGTTGTGTTGTGGTTTGTTCCATTTTAACAATTTCTTTAATATTCACTTTAAATTTCATACAATTTTCAATAAAAATAAAAATCTAATTTTATATAACCAACATTGCAAGTTTAAAGGGAGATAAACAGTCTTTTTACATATACAATATTATATACCCTTAATTTGAGCTTTCCGGAAAAAATCGACAACCAAAAATTTCGTTTAATTTCGGAGCTTTATTGTCAAGGACATTCTAAAGTTTGCCGAAAATATTTACTAACACACAAATATTGTTGTTCACCAAATATAGTTACGTATATGATCACAAAATAGACAACATCAAACTATATATATTGGATCATATTTTTCGGAAACTTTAAATATAAAAATTATTCACCTTTTATGTTTTTAAATATAATAAAATTAATGTTAAAATTTAATTGCACACATAATACACTAACAAAAGAAAATGTGATTCGATGTACACACAGAAAGACAACGTCGACGACGCAATGTTAGCAAAGTCCACGAATCGACTAAACGGCCACTGAGCGAAAGCCACTCGCGGACCTGCTGCCCTCTACATGCATAACATTTTTTATTTCTTTTCTTATATTTTTCTTAACATTTGTTGTTTTTTTTCTTGAAGTTGTATATCTCTTGTACAAGTTCTTCGTTTCATTTCACAATAATATTTGTATATAAACCACTCACATAAACACAGCAAACGTATATATTGTAACCTATGATTTTATGACTTAATGTGATTTTCCATCAATGTGTGTTGCGAACAAGAATTGTATTTCTTGGTGGTGTGGCATATAGACATATAGTTATAGTCGATTTTCAGACCGATGATGAGGTAAAAGAGAACTTTTAGTTTAGTCGTCATCGTGATCACTTGCTATACATATAATAAGAGATGTTAAAGAATTGAAGATATATACTCTTAAAAAAACCAATATAACAAATAGCTAATGGGTAACGATTATTTACACACCATTTTCAAAATAGTATAATAATAATATATTAATAACTTGAAGCTCTGGTTTAAAGCAAGCTATATTGTACAGGGTGCGCATAATATGATCATTACAGCGTTCTCCTTGACATAACGTTCGTAACCTATTTTAGCTAGCTGCTAAAATCTCATTTATCGATTTAAATTTATTTTGCTTGTAGGATAAATCAAGATCCTTTCAATCCTGAAAAAAAAACACTATTTTTAGAAATTTCAAAACTCAAAGACGTAACGCACATGACATAAAATTAAAATCATACAATATTTTCAAATATTTAAAACTACGAATGTAGTCTATAAAAACATCTTTTTTCAAACTTTAAATTTTATTCAATGTCTTAACGATTCTGTAATTTTTTTGAAATTCTTGGTTTAGTAGTTTTTTTTACAACCAAGTATATAAGATAAGATTTCGCCGTTACGCACATATCGGTTACGCAGATAACAATTCTTTAAATTACTCAATTTAAAAACTACCTAAATCGTATACAGAAATTAAATCAGAAATGTATATAAATCTCTACAAAGCATTTTTGTAAATTATGAAAGATTTTTTAAATACAATTTGAATTTAACCGCCATTTTGAATTTTCTCTATCTTTCATAGATTTTTTCGATATAGTTTTCCCTTCAACATTCTGAATACTATATAAGTATATAGACTATTAAGATATTTTGGCTTAGTACGTTTCCAAAAAAAAGAAAAAAAAAATCATTTTAAAACAAAATTCAAGTTATCCATATATCGGTGAGTTACCCTGTATTGTATATTTGAATTTAATATTTTAAAGTTAAGGTATATAATATTTGCCACACAAATGAATAACCAAACCATATAAAATTTTATTTCTTATATAATTTATAAATGGAAAATTAGATTTGAGGAACTTTAAGCACGATATATATTGTATAGTATGTTGTATATATCATAAAGTAAATAATTTTGAAAGATATAATTTTTCTTTTGAAACGTTGTGAGTAGTGACACTCTGAGTCTATATCAGTGGGTACCTGAAAAAAAAATTGTAACGGCTAAAAGTCCATTTTACAGAAAATAGATTTAAAGTTTTTGTTTTACATAAGCAGCTATACAATTTTTATTTGTAGATTGGCACTGGGAATTCAAATCTGGTAATAACTCAAAAGTATGGTAAGCGCACTTACAATCTTTTTCAAGGGACACATTGATATGTATTTTTTATATTATATACTTTTTCTTTTATATAATCAATAAAATTCAGACAAATTACTAATTTAGTTGAATAGTTAAAATATAAGATTCATACTAATAAATCATATGCTGTAGTTACCTTAATTTTTCGTGCATATAAAAAAACTTTTATTGCTTCCAAATTATTTACTCCATACGACAAATAACTTTAGTAACATTTGTTCATAATATTGATATTTGATAAACTTTTTTTATTATAATAATAGTCGCAGGTTTATGGTTACTAATAAAATATATTTTCAAAATTATTCGTTAGATATAAAAATACAGTAAAACAAATATAAGTATTTTTGAAGATCTGTTAAAGCTTGTAATTTATTTATGTCTTAAAATCCTAGAAGCTTCTCATTAAGTTAGATTCTTGTATTTCTTTAAATTAAAACATTGCTGGTGTGTGTACACGGACAAAATGATCGTTGCGAATTAATATGTGTTCAAATATTAATAATTCCTTGTTTGATTTTATTCAAATGCGCGCAGTATAAATTCATAATGTTCTTTTGAAAACTTTACACTTAATATATGAAAAATATGAATAAAAATATTAGTATTAAAGCCTCTTGTATATACAGCAATTTATTACATAATATTATATACATTCACAAGTTCAATAAATGAAAGAAGTCTTGTAGAATATTATAAATTTGATGGAAGAGTGGTGTTTAACAAATTATATACAAGACTTTGTGAACAAGTTACGTGAAATACAACACACTTTTAATATTATCGGAAATATTCATATATAAATATTTTCTCCTTTTTTAATTGAACTTTGACTAATGATTTGAACATAAGCATTTGATAAAGGTGTATATGAACGCGAATTCTTGTTAAATTTGATTAAATTTAATCGATATAATAATTTTTCTGTAAACTTTAGTAATTATGCTACAGCTCAAGGAGCTATAAAGAATCTATACAAAAGTTTCGACCATATCTTCTTTTGTCCACTCGAAAAGTCCGCCGCTTCGCCATTGGCTTAGATATACTTGCAGGTACTTTATGCATAAAGGCAAAAGTTTGTCATTATATAATAATTCATTTTTATAAGATAACATTCTATGTCAAGATGTTTAAAAAAATATTCATACCTAATAATTGACTGTAAGATATTTTAAAAGCATTAAAGTAATAATAAGAAAAATGGAATTGGGTTAAATCGAATTCAATGTACGATAACCAAGCGATGACTTAAATATTCGTGGTGCCGAAAGATGCTGTAAGGAAGCCGAACCCGAGGGAGAGAAAGAAGTTAAGACTTCAGCAAAAAATCGCGTATGTTGCAGGCAACGTTTAAATGCTCTCTTCAAAATATAATTTTAAATAGTTCAATATAATTCAAAATAATGGAAAATAGTTCAAAATAATTCAAAACATAAATCAAAATAGTTCAAAATAGTTGAACATAATTTAAAATAGTTGAAAATAATTCAAAATTGTTGAAAATATTTCAAAATATAATTCAAAATAATTCAAAATAGTTCAATATAATTCAAAATAGTTGAAAATAATTCAAAACATAATTAAAAATAGTTCAAAATAGTTGAAAATAAATGAAAATAATTCAAAATAGTTCAAAATATTTTAAAATACTTTAAAATAGTTCAAGATAATTGATAATATGTGAAAATAATTGAAAATAGTTAAAAATTTGATTTATAATTTAAAATTGTTCAAAATAATTGAAAATAATTTAAAATAATTGAAAATATTTAAAAATAATTAAAAATAATTGAAAATAGTTCAAAATAATTCAAAATAGTTGAAAATAATTTAAAATATAATTCAAAATTGTTTAAAATAATTCAAAATAGTTTAAAATATAATTCAAAATAGTTCAAAATAATTTAAAATATAATTCAAAATAATTGATAATAGTTGAAAATAATTCAAAACATAATTCAAAATAGTTGAAAATAATTTAAAATAGTTGAAAATATTTCAAAATAGTTCAATATAGTTGAAAATAATTCAAAATAATTCAAAATAGTTCAAAATAATTCAAAATAATTCAAAACATAATTCAAAATAGTTGAAAATAATTCAAAATAGTTGAAAATATTTCCAAATAGTTCAACATAGTTGAAAATAATTCAAAATAGTTCAAAATAATTCAAAATAGTTTAAAATATTTCAAAATAGTTCAAAATAGTTTAGAATAGTTCAAAATAGATAAAATAGTTCAAAATAATTACAAATATAATTCAAAATAGTGGGAAATAGTTCAAAATATTAAAAGTAAAGTAAAGGACGAGATAATGAATTAGATTTCTCATGTGTAAAAAATATTATTGGTATATATGAAACAATTAAGATATTTTTTTGAAATATCTATTAAAATAACAAATACTAGGTAGTTTACGTTTTTGTTCTAAAAAATTTATATTATTTATTGGTTCTGTGCATAGTATGCACAGGGTTTCTCTAGCATGTATATGTACGTACCACATATTTATAAAACAAGCCAGGAAAGATGAACAAAACGGGTCGAACTACAGGTCGAGTCGAGATTTGCCTTGCGGCTTTCACAGCAGGTCTATTCAAGATATTATATTTTGTGTTTTATATTTCTGAACGCCCTCGCACATTTTATTAATATTTCAGAAGATGGTAAAAAAAACTTATTATTGGCTTTTTTTATTATTACCTATATACGCGTTCATCTGGTTTTTTCTTCATATAATAAATAATATATTTGTTGTCTTTTCAGTTGTTTTTTCTTGTGTTTTTTTTTATTGTTTTTGATCATCGTCGTCGCATATGGATTACACATTTAGATTTTTTTTTATTATTATAATATAATATTGTCGATATCAGTGATCTGAAAGATCAGATAAAATTTAAATATATATTAAAGACAAAAAGATCGAATCGAAAGAATTCTGACAGTTTAACAATTTTATTTATTTTACATTATTGATATCAAATTTCTGGTTGCGAAGGCAAAGAAGAACGCAAAGCACAAATTTATCGAAATATATCAATACAATATTGCGATGTCGAATTTTATTGAATTTTTTAATTATTTCTTTTTTTTTTGTGCTTTTGCGGATTCATGTTTATTGCGAAATTTTACTTTATATATATGGAGATGTGTATGATATGTCGTTTTTAATAACATTTGAAGAATAAATAAATAAATTGCTACATTTTATTTAAATACTTTGTGGTCTTATTCTAATAAAACGTAACTGACGAATTACAGAGAGAGACAACTTTCTAAAAAATAGCTGTATTATAGCTGCAAATTGTCGCTGTGACAACGTTCTACCAGCAACATTTAACAGCTAAAAGTTGCTGTGTTTTAGCTGTAAATTGTTGCTGTGACAACGTTCTCACAGCAAGATTTAAAAGCTAAAATACAGCTATTTTTTAGCTGTCTGCATATTAAATACAAAGTAAAATTTTAACAATTTTTGAATGAAATTCTAAAACTTTTTTTTTGTTAGCATATTTAAATTGATTCAACTCTGACCCTCATTGAAGAGAGAATTGTCTACATAAAATCTACCTCCATAAATATTTGATATCGTATTTTCAAACAGCATTTTATATCCTTGGCTGTTGTCTTAATAATTTTTTTTATTATTTTTTTTACTTTGATAAATTAAATCGTTCTTTTTGTTATATTTTGTTCTTTGCATAATAAAAAAAAAATATAATTTGTTGCGCAAAATAAAAAGGCGAAGAAATTACAATGAATTTTGTGGTTGTTGTTTTTTGTTTGTAAATAAATAATAATAATTCTATGCATTGTCTTGGCAAAGACTTAATTCGCTACATATTACAAGTCGAGAACAATAAGGTTATTGGCGCTCGAGATGGTGTCTTTTGTTTTAAATATTCAAAGTTTCAAACATAATATATAAGTACGATGGTAAACCGCATCTTATCATCGCTTATATTTTATACCAAATATCGAAGATCTTATTCATATATATATAAACAAAAAGGGTGTGATCGATAAATAAGTAAATTGTTTTTATTCATACTATTCTATACAACCTTTTTAGGTGGGACGTATAAATAATAATAACAATAATAATACCTAAAGATTTTGCTCAAGAAATCGCAACTTGCTTCAAAATAATTTAACAAAAAAACTCCATATCGTGATGTGCATTTAAATGTGCGCGCATCTATGGATAAATTAAAGAAACATTATTATAAATGGGTTCGGTTTTCTTCTGCAATTATTTTTTTAAATTAAATGCAAATTTGCAAAAACTTTTGCACTTTTACATACAATGCACTGCAATTATATGCAATTTTTTTAAATTTAATTTAAAACAATCAAATCACTTAAATTGAAAAGAAATTCAAAAAGTAAAGATGTCAATATATAGAAAGAAGAAAAAAAACAATTCGATTCAACGAAAATTGCAATTTTCCACAAAATTTCGTGAGAAACAAAATATTTTTCTTTTACATGGCTAAATTGTACAACATGAATGGAACACTTTTATTGAGAGAACAATGGACACAACAACAAAATATATATGCGGGCATAAGCAAAATGAACCAATTTGTATCAAATTAAATAATCAAACTGCAAATAAAATAATCGATTCGGTATTGTATATAACAGGAAAAACATCCTAAACATGAATGGATTACAATATAATTTGTTTCAGAATTATCCCACAATCGATTGTAATATGTTTGTATACAAATTGGTCTTTTACTCGGACATTTAATTTAACCTTTCGATTAATATTGTTGGAATTTTTTGAGTTTGACTAATAAAAGTATTTTATAAATAAATTTAGACCAACAAATTTGCTTTAATAGAAAATTTTATGTTTTTTTTTTAAAGTATCTACTTTTAGGCTAGGGTTGCTCAACCTTAAAAGACATCGATATTTATATTAAAAAAAATTTATAGATATTTCGTTATTCCAAAAAATGATCGATATTATTATCTATATATCGATGATTTTTCAAAGAATTGAAAGAAAAATAATTCGCCAAATATCGATTTTTTTCTCTCTTTTTTAAATAAGATTTTTGACTTAAAAAAATCGATTTATCGATTAAACAGCCCTACTCCAGGTCCATCTTTATCAAAGTTCTAAAAAAATCATCGATATTTTGACATTAAAAAAAATTCGATACAAAATATTTAGTAGTCCGTTTTATCTGATATAATAATTTTCATTGATTGGCGTATTATTATCAACAACTTACACTGGTAATTTTTTTGCTGATCAGACATTATTTTAAGTATATGAGGCACCTTAGAAAACACAAAAAAAATTAACTAATTTTTTTGTAATTAATTATTTGATAATTTTTTTATAAACATTTCAGATAACCAATAATTTTTCATTTGAGCAGGTGATGATGAAAACAATTAAATAATTTTTTATTAATTTACTAACGATTTTTCTTCCCATATTTTTAAGATCAAAAAACAAACAAATAAAGAAAATAGACGAATCCCACAAGAACCTTCCTAATTTTGCTCTAATTTATATAGACTGCGCGCAGTTGATAATCCCAATTGTAGACAGATTTTATCAACACAGTTGTATAGGAAAAGCGTTAGCTCTGCACAGAACCGATCAATGTATATTTACAAAAACCTTTAGTGGTTTTAAATAGGTTTATCTTTGAGCTTAAAGGATAAGCCGCATTTAAAAATGTCAAATTAAATTGCTTGTTTGACAGGAATTAATATTTTTTCTTATGTATATTAAATTATCCTAATGATTTTCTATATTAAAAGCTTATTTTGTTTAGACAATATAATTCTTTAAATCCAAATGAGATAACAAGTAATGATAAATTATAATTAGGGTGGAAGTCAAATACAGAGTTTTTTTTTACCATTTTGCTTCAGGAGATTATAATATGGGTAAAAGTGAAGTAACAAGATAAAGGATTATCTAGTGTAAAGCTATATAGTTTTATAAAATCAAGACAAAGAACTCTTAACTGGCAGCAAAAAAATTATATGAAATTTGTAATATAATTTGGCTTCCTTTTGACGAAAAAGTAAAATATTACGATAGATTTCAATAAATCCAAAATATTGCTGATTTGCAAACGCTACCACATTGTATAAATGATTTTATCATCAAATGCCTCAAGGAATGATAATACAAAATCCTTTTTCACTATATAGATATATTTTATGTATATTGTATATAGATCAAAACCAAAAAAAGCAAGATGTTAAAAACCGCATGTTAACAAAAGTAAGTTATAAGTTATGATAAAATCTAGAAAATCGAAAAAAAGATGAAAATTAAACCGAAACGGATTAGTTTGGAATTTTATAGAACATTTGCAACTAAAGTGCAGATTTTTATCTAGGTGACTTTCAGTTGTAATAATATATTTTGTAAAAATCGGCCTTTATATAAATGACTAGTGACTAAGATATTTTTTTTACGTTCGAGGGGAGGAGTGTTGTCAGCATAGGTTTTAAAAATTAAGTAATGTGTTGTGCGGGTTTTGCAGTATATAAAAAACTCTGTTTTTGTCATATAGGTTCGAAAAATGGCAATAACTTTTATTAAATTCTGCGATTTGTTGTGTAAGACCAGTTGGAAAAAATCATTCAGTGACGTCGTTTAAGTAATTTATTGGAAGGACTAAATTTTGTGGTAATTTTTTTTTATAAAGTGTATTTTTCCAATTATCATGGTTTAGTATAGTCAACTCTCGTCTTCATACCATTAAAAAAATATTTTGTAAAAACTTAAAAAAATCGGACAAACGGTCAACGTAACAAAAGTTTAATTTTCCAATGATAAATGTTTCGGATCTTGGTTTCTGTCTTAAGAAGTGAAACTGTAAAGAATTTTACAATTACAACAAGAACAAAAGTAGTGTAATCTCTCCTATATAGTAAATATATGTATATATTTTCATAGGATTTACTCATCAGTCATCACAATGGTGACACCGAAGATTCCAACTTACGACCTCTCGTATTTAGAAGAGCAACAATGTTTCTATACACATTTTTACAAATGCTTATTCTTAAACAAAAAACCATTGTATATTCATTTGGTTGAACAAAACAAATATTTGACATTCAATAACAGACCTAGATATACACAATTTAAAATAATTAATTAAACTTATCTATTTATAACGCTTTACATATTCAGACGCTATATACAATATATGTGATTTTAAGTGGCTCTATTATGTGTAATTGTTCATTTAGAAAATCTAAACATAAAAAAGACCGTGAGAAAAAGTCAAATTCATTGACGTAAAAAAAAAACAAAACAGCAACAACATTAAACAAATTATTCTTTTATTATTTATCTGGACTAAATTTATTAGACAAATAAACAAAAGCCACACAGCTATAGTACATATTATTATTGTGATTATTTTTTTACAAACATACAACAGCTTTAGCACAGACCTATAACAAATTTCGCTTAGAGATATGTTTTTGTTTCTAATTCAAATCTTTTGAAAACATATAAATACATTACGAAACTGTGTGTAGGCATTTTGATTTTTGTATATATAGATAACTATATAGCTTCGCTATAATATGTAGGATATATTATGGTAATTTCACTTAAATAGAGTTCACATAAGAAATAACAAAATTCAAAAGATCAAAGCACTCACTTGTATACAATAATAAAAAATGTAATATGAATGAACCTACATACATAATATTATACGAAAAAGAAGATTGAAATCAATGTTGCAACTATATATACTTCCTTATGCTATATAGATAATGGATGTTTTTCGGAAGAGGTGTCCGTAGCACCCGATTCATGATTTACTTTTTTTAATTCAATACAAAATTTGGTCCGTCCGTCCGCACTATAAAGTATACACAAAGAAATAGAAAGTTCTAGATAAGCTACGATCTTGAATATTTGTGAGATTGGTTTTTTGTGTTCCCATTGTGCAATATCAAGATTTTTTATTACAAGAAAGGGTAGCTCCCATACAAAAAAATGGTGAGAAAATAAAGTACACAAATAAATAGAAAGTTCTAGATGAGATACTCTCTAGAAATTTTGTATTAATGGTTTCTTTGTGTTTCCCATGTTTGGTATTAAATATCAATAATTTTACTCTACAGAAACTGATAGCTTCTATACAAGAAAACGCGATAAATGGGAAGAAAATAAAGTTCACAAAGAAATAGAAAGTTTTATTCGAGATATCATCTTGAAATTTTGTAGGGATATTTTTTTGGTGGTCTTTAATATTAAAATAGAAGTAAAAGTAAATAAAAGTTGTTTCCACATATCGTGTGATAATAGTAAGAGTTTTTTTTTTCTAGATTTCGATGGCAAAATCATATTTAATTTAAGTGGTAGTAAAAAATCATTTAAATTTTGCTTTAGCCAAACCAATAATGTTAGCTAAATTTTATCTGTTAGTAAATATTAAACAATAGATCACGTATCGAATCCAATTTAAAAAAATATTTGTATTCTTCCTCTATAAACATTATCAATTCTTCGAAAGACGAAAAATATTTAACATTTATTTAATAACTGTGTTTGTTCCGAATTTTTTTTTATATTTAGTTTGTCTTGATTATATGGGGCTGAACGAACAGATTCAGAGTTAAACCGAAAAAAAACTAAATTTTACCAAAAATATTAAAAAATTTATTTATATAAAAGGATTAAATCGCTCGCACATGTACATCGAAAGATCACAAATATAGTGGCGATATAATAGTTGTATGGGAACATTATTATTATTTTATACTAAATTTTTGATCGTAAAAAAATATATACGCGCAGCCAAATGAGACTTCTGGTTGAATTTTGGCCAGCATATTATTTATGTTTTCTGATTAATATTTACGCACAGGGCAACATATACTATACCTTTTGACTCCACAAAACGTAACAAACAAAAAAAAATACGTAAAGAAAAAACGAGCTATGGAATTCTTTGCATACCATAGCGTACAAATATTTCGATTAAGGATCATTTGTAAGAGAAATATGAAAGAAACAAAATTATTGCATTATTATGTGTGTTCAACTGTGGGAAAATTTTGATTTTTTAATCGCGTGGGTTGGATACGCAAAAATACATTTTTTTAATCATAAAAAATACCAAATATTATTGTTAAGTGCGTTTAGTTTATATATAGAAATTTTATGTTGATTGCCCAGTTAGCTTTTTAAAAATTTTAAAGAATTTTCTGGTGATTAGTTAACAATTATAAATTTGATAACACAATAAATATTAATCGAAATCTAATAAAATATATTAAACGCACAATGTTGAAATATAATTTGTAAAAAAGGTTCGTCGCTTGGAGTCTTTTGTTGCAATATTCATTGTAAATTGTATTCAAAAGACTGACTTTATTTTTATTGTTGTCAAATATCACTCCACTTAATATTAACATAATAAATTATGACACCTTTATTCACAATATTAATATCATTTATGCGGCGTTAATATAATATTAGTTAATATTTTAATCTGAATAATCATCGCGCGCATTATTACCGAACCATAGATAAATTATAATAATAATAATTATTATATTATTTAAATAATTTCAATTGTCATGTATATAGCACTATATTCATTTATTTCTAATAATAACATTATACTTATTGTAATCTTAGATAATAATGGATGTTAAGTCTTCTAAATACATCGTGATGTACCTTAACCACACTGTATAGCTTTATTATTTCAAAAAAATTATGACATCCAATTAAATTTTTATTGTTAGATTTTGTTAAATCATAATGTGAGAACGAAAAAAACAAAATGTTTAAGAGGACTTCTTTATAAAGTATGTTTTTTTTGTAATATTTTACGGGCACATAAATTTAAAACTATATTTTATGTAATAAGCTCAATGAATGCGGAACCATAAAACATTCTAAAAATTTTAACGCCTGACAACCTTTATACTTTACACAGTAGATAACCTTTTTGGTAATCTTATTATGGTGTGTGACTTTATAGAAATATACAAAACAATTAATTTATATAAAAGGAAAGAAATTAATTTATTAAAAAAGGACTTTATTATATTTGGGCTTTTTTCCATTCAGCTATTATATTAAAGTTAGATCTAATAATTTACTGTTTTATACAAAGAGATTTATATTATTATATAAATAAAAGTATGGACCATTGACCATCTTGTGTTGTACCATAAAAATATAAAAACTTAAAAACAAACTACCAGTTTCTATATAGATGGTGAGCGCAATAAATTTATAAATTATTAGGAGTTGAGTTTAATGTATAAATTTATTATCCATCGAAAATACATTTATAAATAATAATTTAGTTTAAAAGATTTACTTTTTTTCGACCGGGAATATAACCAAATTTGAAATTTAGAAACAAGCTAATCGGTCAACGAAAAGTGAATACTAGTTGCACTATTTCTAAACTAATCAGTCGACAACGCAGGTGTTCGATAACAACTTCAGACTCAAATAGATATTCGTACAATTCAAGCATGGAACTGAGTTCTTTCGTTTATTTTAGTAATTTAAATTTAAAAAGAATTTTAAATGATCAAAATTATATTTAAGAAATAAAATTATACAAGAACACACAATTTAAGGAAAAAGCTTTTCCTTATATATTTGCTGCTCTTTGAAAAATATACTTTGTAATTTAATTATAAGTTGCTAGTGACTAAATAACACACAACTTATCTTATAATAAAATCAGAGTTATCCAAATGTGTTGTTGTAGCCATATAATATTCAAATCCGCCGATTATGAGTATTGGTGCTGACGAAGCTTTGTAATCAGAATATACGGCAGAAATTTGTCTATTAAGGCAATACAAAAGCAACCAAATTTTTAATTCTGATTTGATATAAGAATAAAAACAAATATGTGAGTTACGAAAACGATCAGAATTATTCAAGAAAATTTATAATATCCTATAGCCTAGAAATTTCCTTGGTGTAATTTTTGCGGTCGGACAGACATTTTTTTTTATTTTTAAGCCTTGTTTTTTTACAAATAGATTTAAATTTGATTAAATATTTTCTTTAAAAAAATCTATGAACCACATTTTGCAAAATTCTAAGTGGTTTATATAGCGTTCTAACCACTATACTAAAATTATTTAATGTGTCTCTTTATTTATATTATTTTTAATTTTAATTGAATAATATATTGTCAGTTTTATGATTAATTTTATTATAGATACAATAATTTAATTTGAATATATCGTTAAAACAAATTTATTTAAAATAGTAAAAATTGTATTTAATAAAATATCACTGTGTTACAAAATCAGAAAAATTTAATATACTTTTCAAGTGTCATAGCATTGTTT
>JANSTW010002342.1:0-16180 GCA_027564275.1 Diadocidia ferruginosa | reverse complement strand
ACAATAATTTTTGTGCCGGTACAATAGTTTTTTAGATTTTGTACAATAATTTCATTTTTCAAATCTGGCAACCCTGTGACGAGAACAATCATTCATCCTATTATTGAAAATGTAGCATCAGAAAAATGTATATAGTTAATATGCACTGTAATATAATACAACAAAATAATAAACTTGATATAATAAACATATTCTCATCTTTGGCATGAGAAATATAAAATAATAAGTCTATAAGAAATTCCTTCTTTCCATGTGAACCGACTCATCAATAATATGATAATAAATAATAAATTTAGATATTATAATTAATATATTGAGCACATTGTTATATACCACGGAATATATAATTTAATAATAAGAAAATTATAAAATATTAAATAAATTTTAATAATATTTATACAAAAATGCACTTTGTATATAGTTACTTTCAAAATATACGTGACAAAAAAAAACTATATAATACCAAAATAATGACGTCATTACGATATATTTTATTTCAATTACGTCATCTTCTAACCTCATTCATCGCATCATGTAATAATATAATAGAAATTAACAATCTCACCAAGATGTCATCCGTTTTATTGATGATATGATGAGTTGTCAAATTCAATTTTATTATGTATAACGAATGAATGGCGCGGATTTAACGTTTTTAAAATTTTAGTCGTAAAAGTTTATTCATTTATATAATATTGGATAAATATTATGAAATCTTGTCTTTGAATGAATCATAATATACAAAATTATGATTGCAAAGATCTGAACATCAAGCGAATTTATTTAAAGAAAATATTTAGCGATGGTGGAAAATGATGGTTCATCAAATGATTTTAATGATCATATAAACCTCATTACACCTAAAATTATTAAAGTTTTTGCAATTTGATATGAACAGTAAAAGGACAGCAAGCGGATGTTCGCATGCCACAAATATTTTCTCACCAAATATACGATTGGTTAAATTTAGATAAGTAAATATTTATTGGGAGCAGTGGTGTATTATGTTTTTGAGGAGCCCCGAATTTTTTTTTTAAACACAGTATATGTAATGCAAAAATGTCAACTTATAATATTTAAAAAAAATATGTATAACAAATATAATATCTTGAGTAGGTGTCCCTAAGTATTTGCCTAACTTACCTATATAATATAGAAAATTGGAATAATTTCTTTTTTATTGGCATAATATTGGCCTATATAGACTAGATCATTCATACAGAAGCGTTGTTTTGGTCATAATATCATATCATACGAAATAATACTCATTGTCACAGGAATAAAGTTATTTTTGTCACATAAAATTAAAATTTAAATCAGACAACGAAATATGACCAACACTTGACAATCTATAAGGGTTTACTTACTTATTTTTGAGAATCTAAATACTTTAGCGCTTATGACCCCAGGCCCTAAAGGACCCTCCCCAGACTAAATAAAAAAAAATTGTGGGTGTCAAATGAAAGGTAGAAACTTTCAAAGCCTCAAAAAAACAAACATAGTACATTAAAGGGGCGGAGACCAAAAAAAATATAAAAAAATGCAGTTTTTGTACTTTTTTCTCGGGGGCTACCGCCTCCCAAGCCGCTTTTTTTGTGTTAATTTTCTTAGCGAAATGCTACCATCTCCCGCACCCCCTGCTAGACCTCTTCCGCATCGTTAGCTTACCTCCTGTGAGATGAGGAAAGAAATAATTGTTTTTTTAATTAAACACTTCCGACACGGAAAAAAAATCGAATTGAGGTCCCCTCATTTCCAAAAAAATATTTTTTAAAAGAAAAATGTATATATATTTTGAATTAAACACTTCCGAGCCCACTCGGCACAGAAAAATGTCGGTTCCAAAACTTATATGGCTAACTGCTCCAAGTGTCTACCTTTCATTTGACACCCACCAAAATTGTTTATCCCCCCTACGAACAAATATATGAAAAACAGTTTTTTGCCCCTCCCACCTACACGGAGTGTTGTATTGGGCCCAACTTTTTTTAAATGATAGGTATTTGTAATATCTTTTATTTGATACCATACATCCCTTACCTCCTCTTCAAAACCTTATCAAAATATCAATTTTCTGAGATTTTGACCAAACTTTGACCAATCGGGGGGAGAGCGCAAAGAGTTATAGTGGTTTTCAAAGTTTGGGTGGGGAAGGTCCGTTAGGACCTGGGGCCCTAAGCGCTAAAGTGTAGTTTAGCCCTTATTTTGTCTGTTGGTTGGTTGGTTAAAGTGGCTGATCCTTCCACAGAATCCCAATTAGCATGAAAATGCCGTTTTAATACCACGTGTGTCACTATTTATGTTGAAAAGATTATGTCTGTCAAATTCATCGTGACACGAGACCTACAGTTTTAAGTGATCTATAAACGGTCCAAATCAAATTCCAGAAGTAATTTTATCTCCTTGATTCCGAAAAAACCCCTTCTGGAAAATGTTTTAATTTGTGCCGACCGGTAGACTCGAACCACAGATCTCCCGCTTACAATATTCATTTGGTTGACCATACCTCAACCAACTGAGCTATTGCATCGGTATTAGCGATACTATATATAGTATCACTAGTCTGCATATATAAAATAAATAATGAAAATTACGGCTTTTCGCATACTTTTGGAAGTGATATTTTATTTTTTTTTTAACAAAAATCGAAAAACGTAGGTTTTGTAGTGTAATTTATAAACATTTTTTGCAAGACAACAAGGCAAAACACTACGCTATAATTTAAACAGTTAATTATAATGATGTTATTGGTTAAAATAAAAATAATTTTGTTTTTTCAAAATACACTTCTTTGAGAAATTTTGTTTTTAATATTTGGCGGCTATTTTGAATTATTAATTTTTTCTAAACCCTCAATTTTTCGATTTTTGTTAGATAACGTAGTTAATATCCTATAGATCTACAAAATTTCGTAACAATCGGGGAAATACTTATATTTTTTGGCAGCTGTTCGATATTAACACTGCGCACGTGATTTTCGGCGATTTACACCACCAATTGTAACTCGAGAACAACAAATTACAAAAAAAAATGTTTTCCATAAAATGGTTTTTTAATACATATGACTGATATAAAAAAACATAATAAAAAACATGACTTCCAAAAGTGAGCGCAAAACTGTAATTTTCATCAAATATATGTATATTGCATTCAGGGTCATCAAATAATATTTAGTTGCATACTAAGCACTTAAATGTTGAATCATAAAATAATAAACATAATATATTACACACTCTATCGAGCTGTTTTAATCGGATTACATTTTGTGACAAAAAGTTATAGCCATATATATGCATAATAATCATCATCATTATCCTTTTTAAGTATTATTGATTTTAATATTTTTAAAATATCTACCGTTTTGAAGCTAGCTGATGGAAAGAAAAGTACATTTGGATTTTAATAGAATACAAACAAAAAAATGTATGTGAGTTAAATAGTAATTTTAGAATTAGATAAGATAAAATGGTAGATTTTTTTTTTTGGTTCGTTAAAGATAAAATTCAGTGACAGTTATGTTTTGGACGTTATCATGGCATTACAGTACATTTTTAAATATATAATTGAATATTGAACTATTATTTCTAATTGAGAACAAATTTTGAATTGACATAGACTGATTTTTTTTTCTAACAATTGTAATTGGGATCAGTGGCGCCAATTTAGCCAAATCTTAGGGGACAAATTTTTTTAAGATACCTTTTTGTTAAAATAATTGTTTCTCAGTCATACTGATGATGGGACGTAGGTCCCGAAACGAGTTTTAAGTGCTTAAATTACTTTATGAATTGTTTGTTTTTAGAAAAAAAACATGTTTTGTCTGAAGGAAACAAAATTTTCAAGGCTGGGCGAAGAAAGGCACGCTTTGCCCTGGCCGACCCACTAATTTTATTTGAGAATAGCTTTGCTTTGAATTAGACTGATTAGTCTGTTTTAAAATATTTACATATTTCAAATCAATGGTCGAAAAAACGTAAAATTATTCGTTAAAATGATTCTTTGGATGATTCCAAATCGGTCTCCCTCTGTCCCCAACCCATAATTGCCGTAACTTTGGATTGTAAAGAGTAAAGACACTATCTGGTGTAGTTTAATGTTTAAACAACTCCACTGATGATGATTATAATGAACAGAAATAGTGTGGATAAATTCGTTTTAAGATCCACAATTTCATTTACAAATGAAATCTACTCCATTCTACACAAAAAATAAAACAAACAATTAAATGTGTCGTACGCCTGACGTGCTACTAAATATTATATACCTTGTCCATTATTCGATACACTAACTATATATACTTGAAGGGGATGTCTAAAATGTTATGTGATAATAATATTACATAACATTAAATACAATATAATAGGATTATAAGAAAATGTATATATACAGTCGCAGCAGTGGATAATATTTTACTTTATACTTTAAAGAAAGGTGAAGGAAATTTTTTTATTTTCCTATACACTTTGGCAATATTGATTTCAACATTCTATATAAAAGACTTAGGTTTCCATGAAATTGAAACAGTTTTCCGTCAGCTATTATTGAGTAATCATATAAATATATTGGAAAATATTGTGAAAATTGCTAGGAAAATTGTTATTGAAATATATAATCAAGTGTGTGAGTGTCATTTTATAAAATAGCGAACGCTTAAAAAAGCCTGAAATTCAACAATTTAATTCAAATACAACAAAGCTTTTCTTATTTGTATAAGATCGTTTAAAAAGTGTAATTCAAATTTTGGAATTTCCTGTTCTTGAAAAGTTACCACAATGCCAACATTAATACATTTTAAATCCATAAAATTGCTAAGACAAAAAAGTGAAAAATTACTAAATAAAAGTTCGGATAAACTTACCGCCCGTTATCAACAAATTAAAATACTGTGTCAGGGATATCATCAAATGCAACCGCGAATCTTATCGAGAGGAATAAAAACAATGTGTCCACAATCGATAATACAAGACGAAGAAGAGGGTACACGTAACAAAGATCTTTTTCGCCCAAGTTTGGGCAGCAGACGTGTGAAGAAACAGCATGAGAAGCGTAAGAATAAATTTGCGCCAGTTCGTATAGGATACAATTTAAACAAATATTTATTTTCAGTAGATACAAAAACAATACTACAAAGTGATGGAAAATTATATATAGACAATGTTTATCCAATTGTTAATAAGCCACAAATAAAATGCATTGATTTAGCTGATAATAAATTGCCTACAACCGCAGACACAAATAGAATTGTGGAAAGACCAAGAGTAAATGATCGTTTGTTTGTCAGTCGATTCATTGAAGAGTCGACAAATTCTACAGAACGTATGACACCAAGTCGAAGGTGTCACGAACTGTCACGCCAATCAACAACACCCGATATTTTTTGTAATGTTAGAAATGCGGTAGATATAAAGTCTTTTGAGTCAACTGACATGCATACCACAAAGACTATTGTGATAGTACCGACCAGCCTAATGACATTCAAGCAACATTATTATGACAGAGATTTCCGCAAAGACAATCAAAATTTATAAATTAACCAAATATGTAAATGATAAGAAACGAAAAAATAAAGAAAAATAATTAATATGTAATAAAAATATAAAAAAAAACTTTTTAATTAACTAATTGTCTTTGTAAAGGAAGAGTTCATTAAGTACATACTTGAAAAAAAAAACGTAAATTAAAACAATATTTTTTGAAAATTATATGAATAATACGAATACAATAAAATTATTAATTACGCATGTAAATTTATTTTTGGTCAATAAAAAGTATTTACTATTTAGAAATAAGTTTATTGGATTGATTCAAATTAAAAATAATTATTACATTTATATATAAGAAAACATTAGAGTAATATAAATTTAAAAGGGCCAAAATAAAAATATTTATTTACAAAAATGTACATAATGAACTCTTCCTTATTATACGCATAAACGATATTGAAACATTTGGCCAAAGTAGATTAAATAAAGTGTATGATGATGTACAATTAAATAAATACTTCATTATCGTATCCTTTTACTCCAAGCGGATAAGCATATATATAAAGACCGATTGTTTACCCTTCTTTTATCTGATACCATGGTGTTCATTGACGGGTGGACTGTTGTCAGCTACTCGCACTAGCCATATTTGTGTGATCAGTGGGGCGGGTTTTACACTATATGTGAGGAACCCTATATAATGCCTCTTTAACTTGTATCAAATAATTTATTATGACGACTTGTTTGACCAGCAGATGGCATACATTTAATGAGAAAATAAAAAAATATTTACCCATCAAAATTATAATTATGAAATTTTGTTATGTTGAAACTTTTATTTTGTAAGCATAATATGAAATCAATATGATATCAGATAGAAAAAGTCACTATATGCTCCTATACGGTTTTGAGTATTGATAAAAAATTAAAAATAATTTATTAACGCTTCTTCTATAATAAAGCTTAAAAATTATTTAGCTTATAGGTCTTTTCTGTGTTCACCATTTGAATATATACAAAAAAAAAAATTTTGAATGACCTTTAAACTCCCACCTCTGTCAACCATATATAAATTATATGTATTATGTACATATAAATATTGAGTTGTTCATGAATGAAAAAGTTTGTTATCTTTTATACAGATAATAAATAAAATACTTAAATATTGTCTTTTTTAAATAAACCTCATTTTTTAATAGAATATTTATTTTAACCCTTCAATACATATTGTATCATATATGATACAACCACTTTTTTAGGAATATCTATAGCTTATGTTAAAAAACGACAGTTTTACACATAATAATATTGTATAACACATTTTTGTCATAAAACATTTTTGTTTGGTCCGACGAAGAGAAGTCTCGTGTGCTAAAAGCTTCAACAATAAATGGCATTTTCAAAGATTATAAATATTTCTTATAACTAAAAATTACTATTATGTTCGGTGTTTCGTATATTTTATTATAATGTAAAAACTTGCTAATAATTTTTATTCTAGTGTATCTTAAAATAAAAAATTTTGATTGTATCATATATGATACAATATGCGTTTAGCAAATATGATACAACTGAAATCTGTGCTGAAAAATTAAAAGAATTTCAAAAGAACGTAAAGAAAAACTATTACTATCTTTAAGTGAGTCATGAGTGTCGAATTCTAATTGCAGATAGTTTGTCATAACCATGGGTAGTGAATGAGTCTGATATTTTATTACTCGACGATTCGGTTCTATCTAACCTTCTAACCGGGTACTCGATAGTGTTAGGCAAACAAGAGTTTTTCGATACTCAATCCGGGTGGAGTTACAAGACATGATAAGACAAACCAGGTTCTATAGATATTAGTACTAGAAATACCCGAATCAGGTAGAGTTATAAAATAAAGACTGAACTAAAACTTTATTACCTAATTTTTATATGTTATTACTTATTATATATAAATATTAATTATTACATTTATTGAAGTACTTAAAATGCTGTAAAATTACATTGTTAAAAAAAAAATTGAAAATGAATTATATGTGGAAAATTAGCATATTTCTAATACGTGAATGCATGATGTATCATATATGATACGACCAGGAAAATTAGTATTCCTCGATTAATGTTTTTAATATTTTTTCGATAATAATCAGACCATCGTCTTTTGTAAAAAAATATGTTTTTTACCAAAAATATTTTTTCTTACCAAAAAAGGTCATGCAATGAGGGGTTAACTTTGTCTAAATACAAAGTGTTATCGACTGCGTAAAAAAAATTGGTAGGAATTATAAGCAGGGCAAACCAAAAACCAAAAACGTATTTAAAATTGTACGCATATATATTATATGAATTATATGAGAAAAAAAAACAAAAGCCAGTTTTTATATTAAAAGTATTCTGAAATAAAAATAAAATACAAAACAAAAACAAAAATCGCTTTTCAGATTTGTTTTTAATTTCGCATGTAAAAGTATAATATTATTTAAACGCGGTGACCCCAATTTTTTGTGTTTAAAAAAACAGAGCTTTGTATATATTTAAGCGAAAATTTTTAAACCGCAAACAGCTTAAAGAAATCAAAATCATTTAAGAAATATCGATTAATATTTATGCGAATGCGATATGCTGTTAAAATGTAATGTAATAGTAGGATTTTGATTATTATGGTATTTTGAAATCGAATGATTGTTGTATTATTTGCAAATGCGTCAATACTGTCAAAACTGGGGCATTTTTAGAAACAATGTTTCACTGAATAAATTATACGGAATTTTATTGTTATCTTTTGAGACCCATGTTGGCATGTTCCATACCACTTTTTGATGTAATACATGTACCCGGTGATTTCCATTACAAAAGTTTGCGGCAATCGGCCTTCTTTCGGAAAGAGAGGAGTTAAAATATAATGCACGAGGCATATAGTAAACAATAATGTATAGACTCCCAGACCCCCTTGTTTGAGTGACCTTCTTAGTCGATCCTCATCATTTTTTACTCTATAACGTGCATTTATTTTTTTAGTTTTTAATACCCCACCCCCACCGCCGCCATTTCAAAATAAGCCCAAGCGCCACAAACTCCACAAAAAAACTTTGTTCCGGGGCTTCGGTTCAAATTATGAAGAGCTTGGATTTAGTTTAAAAAAATGTAATACACATGTTTTTATTAAGGGGAGGATTGTAGGTAGCCTATTCGAAAATTTCTACGTTGAACGTATCGTCAGAACTGCAGATTACAAAAATGAACAGAAAACTAAAACTAGAGTTAGACGTTAAAATTTTACAAGGTATAAAGAAAAAAAAGAAAGAGATAGCTTTATAGCAAAAAGTCTAAGTGCGAAAACTTTTTAATAGCGACTTGCAAGTCTTTGTTTTGTTTCATTCGAGTGCACATTTTTGTATCTTATATTATCGATCTCTTTCCTTTTTTTCTTGATTTCTTAAACAAGTCAACGTCTAACAGCTCCTTAATGAATTGGTTAGCTCTATTGGTAAATAATTGAAAATGCGTATTTCTTATCAACTTATAAAAATGTGCATATCAAAAGCACACAAAAATGTATTGCAACTTCTGTTGAAACAAATATAAAAAAAAAACTTGTTTCTTTGTTGCTTCAAGAACAAGTTACTTCCATTATGATGGTAATTAATTTCTATTTTATATATAATACCAACAATATTAACATAAACAACTTTTTATACAACAAACGCAATACAATTTGCTTGCAATTTAAATAAAAAAAAGCTAATTGCAACAATGTATACTTTATGCGCATACGTCATACGAGGTATATCAGAGACAGATAGTAGCGTCATGGTGATTTTCTTTGTGTACACGCACGTGTAATTTAATATGTACATATTCTAACTGTTTATAATAATAATAATAAAAAACAAACTTTATATTCTTATTATGAAAACAAGAAAAATTATTAAATTCTCTCCATGCGGAAAATGACAATATAATATAATCGAAATTTCCCCTGCACAAATAGAGTGCTTGCCCTATGCACGTCCAACATATAATGCGCCCATAAAAAGACGCCATTTATTCTCTCGTTTTATTGTGTTTGTTACTCTATCATAAATTACACATATAGAAGAAGTACAGTCACACACTTCACAAGCAAAAAATACACAATTTTCTAAAATATAAAAATAAAAATATTTTTTACTCTTTGCTTTATTTTTGTGTAGCTTGGACAGAATAAATTTAAAACTACGCATATATTTTCATCTCCCAGCTGCTACACGGTCATCATTTAGGAAAAAAATACGACACGCCATTACAAATATATAGTAGTTAGTTGCCAACAACACTCGTTTGTTACTCTCTATTTTTAAACATATATAAAGAATTTTATCATCACATGATACAGCAATGCGCATGCAAACAATTTTATAAATGTACGTGATCGTATATATCTATATTATAGCAGATACTTACAAATAATATTCTCTTTTTCGTTTCAATTCCTCCGCGTATCCCCATACAAAACAACTAAAAAAACATATTTACAAAAAACGAAACGGAAAAAATAGTTTTATTTAACTTTTTATTTTGTCTGATACGATCCACCCAACCAAACACATCGTTTAATAACGTAACGAGGAAAAAAAACGGTAACGTTATGGTGACTGTTGTGTGTATGGTGGAACTGCGTTGGTAGAGTTGTTTTGCTTGGGATGGCAGAGTTCACAACACAAAAATGGTAAAAAATAATCACCTATAGTGATTTTATATTATTTTTTATTAAGTCGATTATGTAAAACTTTATATAGATTGTAAAGCCATGTTTGTAGTGTGCAATGAAGTAACACTTTGAATACATTATCGTTGGAAAAAAATGTAATACAGACATAGTAGGTATATTGTGAGTCCCAACGAATCTATTACGTTGACCATTTTATATCAAAATAATTTATCATACGAAGTAATTTGAATTGGAATCGAAGATAATAATAATAATTATAATAATAATAAATTTATTGCCAATAAAAAAAGTAATATAAAAATACAATTCAATAATAATTCATTTTTTTTTAATATTTTGTATACAAAAGTTTCCTTTTTTTTACAAAAATGATCTTTTAATTTTCAGATATATCGTAAACTTAACTGGTTATATAAATATTTCAGTAAACTTTATTTTTTATTGAAAGAAAACGGCTTAAAACTTTCGGTGTTAATTAAATTATTGATTTTTCTTTTTCCTCCATTTTTTTTTGTACATATTCCAGCTAGATTCTAGGTGGTTGTGTTGTGTGAAAATTGCCAATGACCCATAATAAACAATTTTATTTTCTTAGAAATTTTTGCTATGCTGGAATAATTTCAATTAAAATTTGTCGGCTGGCTTTCATTAATCGTTATGCAAAAGCGATTTGTTAGATATAACGTACAAGGTCAATGGATCAAGGTAGCGGGTGCATGCCATGGCACCGAAAAGCCCTGGAATAGAAAGCCGTAGCACTATTTGCCCATCGAAATATCCGAACATCGTATAAACATGAATCTGAAGAATCAATGGACGAATCTGAGTTTATTGAACTGCCCATGGAAGGAATGCCCTCAAAATCCGAACCAAAATACGGTGAAGATGCTTCCGATGTTGAAGCCGTCGATCAAGATCAAGAGAAAATATCATAATTATGTTGAGGACTATTCTTACGGTGGCACGAAATACGATGACAGCTACTTTAGAAAAACGAGGATAAATCAGGCGCATCATAATTTGCGGAAACATACACGGAAACAGACGATCAATCAGCAAACATAGTACAAGGTTAGTTATTTTATTTATTATTTTATAGAAAATAAGAAATTTTATGGCTTTAGCTATACGCTTTAGAGTAGTTCTAGTCTTTGTTTCATTAAAAAACTGTATTTTTATTTTGAAATTATGCTCCTTCGCTTTAGAGTAAAGGACACGATGATGATGAATGATGATGATACTTTTTAAAGCTGTATTTTTGCTTTTACTACACATACAATAAAAATCGGTCCGAGAGCCCAGTATACGCTATCTGGTTTACCAACGAATGGAAGTTAAATGGTTTACCATCGAAGTATAGACGAGCTATATACGTATACGTCCAACGTAAACGTTTGAATAGAAGCCGTAGCCTAACAATGAAAATGTATATAAATATTACTACTCGATCTGACCGAGAAGTCTAAATAGCTATAATCTTTTTAAAAAAATCTTTTTTGTTTATTTATGTTTATTGTAAATCTTATATTATAAAAATTCGTGAGCTGTAAAAACATTTAAGGAACTTGTTTGTGAATTAAAAAACCTTAGTAAAAGTTACCTTCTTTATTTGTTTACATTTTTTTCATATTCTATAGTAAAATCTAATATAAAATACTTTGATTTTTTGTATGTAATTAAAATGCATATAACAATATATGCATTTTAAAATACTTTGTTCTACCACAAATTGAGGCTCCCTGGATAGGATCGTTAATTTAGCAACTGAAGATTAATAATATTCCAAAGAAGCACCCCGTGCAGTATGTAGTGTTCCTAGAGCGTTTTAAGGGTGTACGGACCACTAGAACATGTACCTTGTTTTTTCCATGTATACAGTGCAGGGCAAAATACTTTGTTCTACCAAAAATTGAAGCTCCCTAGATAGAATCGTTAATTTAGCAACTAAGGGTTTATAATATTCCAAAGAAACACTCCGTGCCGTATGTAGTCTTCCTAGAGCGTTTTAAGGGTGTACGGGTCACTAGAACATGTACCTTGTTTTTTACATATATACAGTGCAGAAACAAAATATAAATTGGATTTTTTATTTCTGAAGGAAAATATACAATGTGAAATATACAAATATTCACCAATTGTCTCACATTTTAAACAACCGTGTTGACCGTTAAAGTTTGCAACACCTGAAGTAATAGAAAACGTAATTAAGAATTAAAGAATGTAGATTAGCATAAATATATTAATATATTTTATAAAATAGATAAATGTTTTTATCTCTTACCTTTTATAAACGCTCTTGCTGGCGAATCGCATATAAATGATCTTATTTTGACTTCTATTTTATGTCCATTAATCTCTATTCCATTCTCCAAAACTTCTTGCATTTCTTTGACGAAGCATTCGAGAAAAATACTTGCTGATTTCGGTTTACCCTGACCACAATACATCCCGATAATCATAGGTTTAAAATTTGGCATTTCAAGTATATTAAACAATATAGGCCAAAATTCATATTTTGAACTGTTGTTTATTGGAAGGCCGTCTATATTAATATTTATGGCAAATTCATTGCGCTTTCAACATCACCAAAATATTTTTTTATGCACACAGCGAAACCATGATGCCAGTATTGGCAACCATTTTCAAATGGTACTATTTTAATTTTGATGGAAGTTTGCATTAAACTTCTCGCATCTTTAGGTAAATTTGTGTCAAAATTTTGGTTCATAATTTTTAGTAAATCCTTTACCGCCATTTGAGTGATGTTATGTAAATTGGCCCATTTCCTTTAGTCGTTTCGAATGTTCTCAGTTTTTAGTGTATGCTCGATTTTTTCAGGTTCATCTTCTGAAGTATCTGATAAAACTTCCATATTATCATCATTCATAGGTATTATATTGACATTATTATCAATATTTTGGTTAATATTATGCACACAAAACTCAAATACATTTTTAACACTTGTGTGTATGGTGGATATATTAAATGTAGTTTCTGATATTTCTATATTATTTTTATTCACTTTATTTACTCGTGTAATGTGTGTACGATTTTTTTTAATTGTCTAGAATATGTTCCACTGTTTTTAAATCTCTAATTGTTTATACATGTTGCAAACAATTTTTGACAAAATAAATCAAAAATTAAATTTCGGCTTCAAAGGACAGCTGAATGGTTGCAATTTTTGCTGATTTCTTGCTAACAACCTCACTCTTTCAGCCAAAAAATACCCACAAAGCAGCCAGCACCAATTATAGCATAAGATGGTCATAAAGCTGCTGTTGAAAACCATAATCCAGCTAAAATACAGCAAAATAATTTAAGCAGCTAAATGGCTGAAAATAGGTTACCAGAATAACAAAATATACTGCGCCCCAGTGGCGTAGCCAGAACTTCATAATGGGGGGGTTTTACAATTATAAAAATTTTAACTTAAATTTTTTGTTCAGTTTTGAGCTAAAATGGCCGCGCATCGAAATTTTTTGTGAAAAAGTACCAAAATATACAAAATTTAATCCTTCCAACATGTGTTTAAAATTCCTATTTTTTTTCTCCTTTTTATATATATTTTGGTTTTTACATAAATAATATTTTCCAAATGAATAAAAACAAACAAATACCTACATTTTATCAAAAATAATTATAGTAATTACACATATAGAAACACATATATATTTAAAATTTATAATAACATTTTCAAATACCAATTAAGTGAATAAAGGTGAAAATCCTAACACTTTAATATACAAATCAAATATATAGCATAAGGTTTAGGTTAATAATGTATTTCAAAAATGAATTAAAAAAATAAATAAACCTATTAATTTAAAAAAAAAAAACAGATTTTGAATAAAAAAATGTTTTTATCTTTTTTACTATATACAAAAATTAAACCTGATCACTGAGCCTCCAATTTTGGATTTGCCTAGGGCCCCCGAAGACCATAATACGCCACTGAAGCTAACTCATTTTAAAGAATTTTAAGCTAAACTTAGGCATTAGGCAATTCTTAAAAATGGGACTGAGTCTTCAAACAGATTCAAACGTTTTATTGTCCGAATTCGAAAAGTAAGATGAAAAACTAAATATAGAATCATATTTTCACTACAATATGTGGCTACAACTTAAGTTCTACAATATTCAAACATAACTATAATTGAAAATTTTCACGGAAAATCAATACAAATTGGAATACAAAAATTATTGATGTGAACTTCAAAATTTATTTACCAACCTTGCAGCTGCCTAAACAAACACAAAATGCAATCTATATACCACGTGACCACGTCCCGAATTACTTATGTTAATACATTCTTTTTATGTAAATATTATAGACCTTAGGCAAAAGTAATAATAATTCTATGCAAATTGCACTATAAATTCCTGAATCCCGCAGATGCTGCGTCCCCCAGAAAATAATTTTTATTTGATTTTCATCATCGCATTGTTTTTATTTCATTATTTTCTTGTTGCTTCTTTTTTTCTTCTATAAAATATTTGCATAATCTCCTGCCGCAAGATTAGAAATTAGAAATGCGGGAAAAAAATGTGTTGTTTTTTTGGCAAAAGACTTTGAAAGATATTGTGGGTTTTTTAGAAGTTTTTTTTAAACAATTATTATAAATTAACACCCCATAACGACGACCTGCGCCAAAGGGAAGCAAACAAAGCAAAAAAATATACAGAATCTATGTTGTGTTCCAAAAACCAGCAACAACAAACTGTTTGAAAATTATTTAATTTTATACTAAATTTATAAGTAAAAGAGACTTTATACTTAGTTTACTTTTTTAAAAGTCATTATCCATTAGAAACAGTTATGTAAATGAGGAAAATTGTTTTTTTTTTGCTTCTTGCTATGCTACCCTTATCCAACAGCTCTAAATATATTCATTTATATAAATAAAGTGTTTGATGACGGAAGTTAACGCGCTGCTAAAATTGTTAACATTTTTTTTTGTATTTCGGTTTTTTTCCTTTGCGGCGACGACTACACATAATCTGATAAAAACACACACAATTTTCCATGAATATATTATTATTATTATTTATATGCATAATTTTTTTTTTAAATAATAACCGAAAAAAACGGAAACACAACCCCTCTAGTCTAAAAAATGAATATTTATAAATTATACGATATACGGTAAATAGGAATGTCCCTATACCAGAGCCGCATATTTCATAGAAGCAAGGAAAGCATAGCTTCCCAAAGCTTTTAAAAAAAACGTAACACATATAGTATAACGATCAATTTACCACCACTTGGATTATACATAAATCAAACTATTTTATAAGAAGGAAACTTATCGGTCTATTTGCTTTCAATCATTATAATGACTCTTTACCAATGTATTCTGTCAATTCTTTATAAGAAATTTTAGCTTGTATTCAAATTATATAAAAGATTGGAAGCAAAGATACAAAAAAGTTCTTCTCATACACTATTTTTTCTTTACGTTGCAATATAATAAGTGTACGTTGAAACCTTGAAACGAAAGTGTTTGGAAGCAGAGATGGTGTGAGTTCCATACAGAAATATTTAAATATGTTGAATGTTTTCGATTTTATTTTGCAAAAATGCAATCGTGCATTAAGGAAATAATTCGTTTTGAAGATTTCTTAAGGCTACTGTATACTGTATAAGTGTATAGTGTATACAACAATTTTTAGTATTGCTTCCCACGCCTTAAATCTCACGATTCGGCACTGCCCTATACTATTAAGAATTGTTTTCAACAAAAAAGTTTGTTTTTTAAAGTTGGATATTTTGTTTTAATAAAGTGTTGTCCCTAAGCACAGCTATATAAGTAACGCTAACCCTTTTATACTTATTATGTATAGTCAAATTGTTTTATAATTTGGTTGAAATTATAATAAAAGAGTCATGCCGCGACACAAAAATATAATATGCAGAGCTTTATTATACACTCAGAAAAAAGAACGATTTAAAATTAATATTTTTACACTTTTAATTCTAAATTCTGGAAATTTTTCA
>JANSTW010002231.1:0-16185 GCA_027564275.1 Diadocidia ferruginosa | reverse complement strand
CCTGTCGAGTCTCGAACCCGGAACCTCTTCGACACAAAGCCGTGATGCTACTCACTACTCTATGCTGACTACAAAATGTAAAACTTACTCATGTCAAAATAATGAGTCACCCTACTGGAAAGGTTAAGATGACCCGTCCAAAAAAATGCTTGCTTAGAGTGTTTATGAACTTTTTAAAGGAAAAAGGTTAAACAGTGACCAATGCATTTGGGAGTTACTTTTTATAGAGATTCCCAGTTTAAAATAAATATCTTATCGTATGGATAATATTTTACAACTATTTTCACAAATTAACATTTCTATGCGGTATAACCCCGCCTCTTTTGACCAATATACCATGAAATCTTGAATGTTTTGGGCTACTAAAAACTCACCATCACCAAAAATTTACCAAATCCGTCTAATATTGAAAACTTTCTATATACATGTTCATATTTTTCTTGTATTAAAACAATAATTTGTATAGGAGCTCCGCCTTCTCTTTGGCCTAGAAATCACAAACCTAATCATCAGAGAATAGAAACAATAAAAACTCACCCAAAATTTGTCCAAAATTTGTCCAAATCCGTGTATATTGTTTGCTAAAATTATCATTGACTTCAATTTTTTTCTATCTGTGTAAAGATTCAGTGGATATATTGAATCTAGGATTATATAGATATATAGTAAATGTTAACCCTTTCCATATAAATTGCTGTAACTGCATAGTTTTAAATTTTACATCCGATTTTATTCATTTTTGATTTATACTGAAAAAAGGTGCAGAGACATTCATCTCACTATCTAGAAAATTATTATTATTGTTCTAGCGAATTTTTGTGTAATGTTACAATTTGTAAAATATCACCTTGATTTTTTGTTTGCAATTAAAATGCATTATATTGTTTTTATACATATTAATGTCATAACTGCAGAGTAATTATTATTAAATTATAATTTATGTCATATACATTAAACTTTCTGTATTCTGGATCTAAAAAATGTGCGGGTATCGATTTTTAACCCATATTTTTAAATAAGATTCAGAATATATAAAGTTCAAGTTAGTTTCTGTTATCCTTTTTTAAATAACTTCATCAGCGATCGGAATAACTCCGTATAGCAAGTATAGCAACTCTGTGAAATATTAGCTTATCTGTATAAAGATATAAATTAAACAAATTATATAATTTCCCAACAATGCAGGGTTAACGCATAATAAAGCTATACGATTGCTCGACTGCTAAAATCTTATTGCTAATTTTCAAAATATCTCAGTCAACAAACATGTAATGAAAATGAATGAAAAGCTATAAAATGTTTTAATATTATAACGCGCACACTGGCATATAAATATAATGTTTGAAAAACACACAAATTGAGGCAGAAACGTTTGCGGTAAATCAATAATAATATATTATTCAAAAGTGAAAAAAGAATTGATTATAAAGTCGATTTTGAAATGGTGTTAGAAAAATATTATAATTTGTAAATGGCTTTTTAAACATTTTTTTGTTAAGTTATGTGCGGTGTAGATGAAATTTATTTCAATATTTATTAATAATATTTTAGATATATAGATCAATAATTTTCTTTAATGTTATATATGGCCAGCATGATACAGTGGTTATAGATCTGTTGCTCTGAAGAGCTCAAGAGGTCAAGAATTTGATTTGACCGAGTATTTTTCTCAACTAGTATTTCATTTGCTGGTGTTCGATAAAAAACAATTACCCATATGGTTCAGAAATCACGTAAAGCCATTGGTCCAAATAGGGTTCCAATATATAGTGTAAAAAACTGGACAACTGATTACTTAAAAAATAAACATGTGACATAACTTCGTTTAAAAGGTTGATGTGGGTGTATGAAATCTACTACTTTTTGTGTTATTTGAACATTGTTACTCTCTAAGAAAGCACAATAAAGACTAAAGTGGCGATATATTGGCGGTATCTCTTTTAATGATTATTGTGTTATTCGTATATAGATATTTATAGATTCGAGAGAGAGAGAGAGAGAGAGAGCACTTTAAAAATTAACTATATATTGGCAGTATCTCTTTTAATGATTATTGTGTTTTTCGTATACAGATATTTATAGATTCAAGTGTGATGCATTTACAATTGTTTTGCTGCGTGTTCCCAGAATAGTTGTACAATTAAAATCAGGGTAATGACCGCATGCAAAAAGCTCCATCAGTGCCGTTTCTGGAACTGCTGGATCATTAATCTTTTGAAGGTCATACGTATTGATTTTGTAATCATTCTTCCAAATATTGTCTGGTCTAGCCTACATATGATAATTTGCATGATGAAGCCTCATCATGTGTGGATGTGTAAAGATGTTTCGTTCAATGCTTCACCATTGGTACATGCGAGGGTACATGTCTATATAAAAATAATTAGACACATGCAAAATAATTTATTATTATATTTTATTATTCGCATTTCCTTTAACAAGATTTATTTAAATTTAAAAAAAATCATAAGATTCGCGTACACTAAAACACATCTCATTAATATTATATGAAGAAAAAAAAACAACATTTAACTCCCACATATTTATACCGCATAAGCAACATTAATTTAATATTTCTTATATATTTAAAAAAAAAAAAACTTAATATATTATTTAAAACATTAAAGCAAAAAAAAACTTGATTTTACATAAAATAACAATTTCACAGACGCCACACGCGGCGCTATAAATTAATAATAGAGCTACGATTAATTTTGTAATTAAAAATGATATAAAAACTTTTTTTTTTTCGTTCATCTCATTCATAGAATATATAATTGGAATCGCATTTTTATAATGTGTCGATTGAATGGGCTGTTTGACAATTTTTAGATTATATTTTAAACCTATAGAAAATTATCATTTTGTTTATAAATAATAATTTAAATACTTACATTTTATTAACAATTATCATCTCTTACGCACTTAATTTGTAGCACTTGGCTGATCATATACGATTTAGTATTAATACTTGTAAATATCAATTCAATTTAAGGTGATAAAAAAGACTTGTAAACCGTTATGGATAGTTAGCATGATAGAGCAGTGGTTAGAGTCATTGGTTAGTTAGTCTGCCTATATGATACCAACAGATATAGGGTCCCTGATATAGTGTAAAATCTTTCCCCACTGATCTCCAAAAATATGACAAGTTCAAGTGGCTGGCTACACTGATATATTCGTCAATGAAAACCATATGATATCAGAAAAGAAAGGTAAAATGGTCCCTATGCTTTCTCGCTTTGGAGTAAAGGACACGATGATGATGATAATATCAAACACTTCTTACTTTCCATCTCTAACCCGAAGAACTTTCAAACTTTGACCCTCTTCCGTCTATGCAAGCAGAGGACGGTATTTTTTTTAAGAATATAGGTAAACTGAATTAAAAAAAATTTAGAAAGGTTAAAGTTCAAATAATGTAAATTAATATTAAAATTAAAAATAGCTTAAGCTAATATCACAGATTTACAGAATCTCCAATTGGCTATTAAGAGTGTTTTCCTTTTCAGAGTTAGCTAACCTGCTAACAAAGTTTTCAATCAATCGATTTACTATCAATTAGAATAGTTTGAGCACTATCCAAAAAAAAGAGGCCATTTAGCTTTGGAATAACAACGAGTTGTAGTTTTTGAAGGGCGGTATTTGTGTCAAGGGTTTTTGAATTTTGGGAAAGTTCTCAACCGACACCTCGGTTAATCTTTTTTCGGAGCAGAATGGGTTTAATAATTCTAAAATCAATTATAAGGATCGACCAAATAGAGCTTTATTATTTTGACAGATTACGCCATTACATTTTTGGCTCTAGCTTAGAATAGCCTGGAATATATAGTTCCTTTTATGGCCATATTCAGACGTAATTCAAAACTTTTCCAAGGATATATTTTTGTACTAAGTGTCTTTTCTTATATTTTGTTTTCATTCTACTACGGTAAATGCTTATATAATTTCCCCCAATTAATACAAAAAACTCGATACTCGCCAAAATTTTTAAATTATTTTTCTTTTTTACATTAAGTTACACAAAATTTCGCATATATTTATTATAATATATACGTCCCATATAATTGATAACATTTTTAACAAACCCAATTTACAATAATTATATTAGTATCGACAACTTAACTTTGTTATAAACCAATAATTTTCGAAAATTATGATCATTAAATTACGTTGTTGTTGTCGTTTACGTGTGTGTGTTGTGAGGTCTTCTTCTCTTAAAACTTTTATTATATTCAAAATACTTATCGACCATTTCTATATACCCAAGTCATTTAAATTTTAAATTGAAGAACGAAGATGAAAAAAACACAAAATTACTTTAAAAATTGTTTTGGCAAAAGAAAAAAAAATGTAAAATAGTAATAACAAAAATCACTTTATATACGTTATAATGTTATCAATCGATTTAACAAACGTTATTACTTACGTGGAAAATATATACAACGTCAACCTTTACCACGTATAACCAGTAAGCGTGATCAGAGAAGATCTTAAAATAAAAGTATTCCTTTACTATTGAAAAAAAAAATTTCGACTTTCGAGCATTTCTTAACTTGGCTATCACCTAGTGATTTCATCCGTAGGTGTTAATAAAGAATTCATAGTGATCAGTCTCAGTTTGGAAGTTCCGTAAAACCAACAGATATAGTTCCTTAACTACAAATTGTTAAAAATCTGGTATGATCATCAAAAATATGGTAATGTGGTTAAAACTTTGTGAGATTCCAGCCCTAAAGGTGAGTTTAGGCATAACATCATCATCTATAAAGCATATAAGGACAATTTTAGCCATATTTTCTATATCTGATTACAAAGGTATATAGTGTTACCACTTGCCAACTCCCAACCGAACTCCCACTGACCATATATTTTTTTGGTGATCATTAGGTTGTTTTTAGACAATATATCTGAGGAACCCCGTCGGTTGGTGTAATAAAAGTCAAACAAACGTTTTTAAGTTTTTGCAAAAGTATTGCAGTGAATACTATATGCACTTCATTAATTTAATAACAAATCTGCGACCTATTAATATAGGACACAATGCTGTACCTATATATAGGTAATATGAATTTATAACTTCTCACAAGGCTAAGCAATCGATCATGTAGCCTTTTTTCACTTCGCTTTTTTGTGTTCTTCTGCAATATTTTTTTTAAATAATACATTATCTTCTTGTTATATTTATATATTATAATGTACGCGCAGTATCCATATAGAGGAGGTATTCCTCCATAATATTATATAAACTTGGCAGTTTTTTTATCATCTTCTTGTGTTAATTTCCAATTCTCTTGTTATTAAGGTTGATATATTTCATGCTGGTAATGCAAAAATATATAATAATATGATTATGAAGAATATACAGGGTACGCATGCACCTCTTGTAGAAAAAAAGCTATATGAATACAAAGTTGTCTTCCGATCGCTGATGAAGTTATTGAAACAGAAACAACTATGAGCGCATCGCATGTAATCATATTTTTGAGATGATTCACCATATACTTATATAATATAAAGTTTAATATTTACACAGCAGTATGTTTTTAACTTCGTATATTTTTTCTATTATTTGATAACAATATGTACTAATCCAATCCATACGAATTATTGATTACACGCAGTCATATCTACTGCAAATACTGAAGAGGGACGACGATCTTAAAATATATGGATGCAATGATGGAAGCCAATTTTTGGTTGTGAAGATATACGATAAATTCAAAAAATTTTGATGATTCAAGATATATAAAACAATATCAATAGCCCCACTAACATTCCTAACATTGGAAATGTATTGCCAAACGCTATAAGTGATCATCAACCCGTGCCTATAGCAAGAGAATTGACACATAAGAAGAACATAAGTTATCGAACAGTTCGAAATTTCGAGCCGGATATTTAATTTTAATCCGAAAGAGGAGTGGAGGGCAATCGCGGGATTGATTTTTTATTACTTTCCTTTTTTTATTTTTTTGGTTTATTTTTTTTTTATTTACGAATAACCCTGTTCAATATATAATATGTAAAATTTATTTTACGAGTTTATTGTTTATGGATTCTTATACATGTTGTTTTTTTGTCTTCATATATTATTTCATTTTATAAGGCGAGGCATGATCTGTGCATATTATACATTATATATAGTATATGTGCATTGTGCCTGCGATAAAGTGTGTGGATAAAGCGTATATATAACATATATGAGATAGTGCTGCAAAATGTTAGTTTTCACGTCCTTATTCACGGCTGCATGTACACTGTATATACACGTTTTAAATATCCAAAATGTAATTTAAATTTCTTTACTTGTATTACTTATATTAAATATATGCGAATATAACGATGCGTCGAGGATTTCAAGTAGATGCTTAACACTTTTTTGCGCTGTTTTCATTTTAATCATGTGGTTTACTATGTAAAATTAATAAATTTTTGAGGGACTTTTTCTCCCTTACCATTCAAGTATAATTATAGATATAGTACCACAGACTTCCATTTTAAAAATAATACCAAGACTTCAAGACTTCCAAGACTTTCAAAAGACTTCCAAGACTTCCAAAACTTTCAAGCGACTTCCAAGACTTCCAAAAGATTTTCAAGACTTCCAAAAGACTTCCAAGAGACTTACAAGACTTCCAAAAGACTTTCAAGAGACTTACAAGACATCCAAAAGTCTTTCAAGACTTCCAAAAGACTTCCAAGAGATTTCCAAGACTTACAAGGCATCCAAAACCCTCAAAAGACTTCCAAAAAACTTCCAAGACTTTCAAGAGACTTCCAAGATTTCCAAGGCTTCCAAAAAACATCAAAGACTTTCAAGACTTCCAAGAGACTTACAAGACTCCTTAAAGACTTTCAAGACTTCCAAAAGACTTCCAAGACTTCAAAAAGACTTTCAAAAGACTTGTAAGACTTTCAAGAGACTTCCAAAACACTTCCAAAAGACTTCCAAGATTTATAAAAACTTCAAAAAAGGTGGCCCAAGACTTCCAAAGGTGATTACCTCCTCGTAGACAGTGCTCATAAGGGTTCAGAGTTTGATCGGGTCGGGAATTTTTCAAAACTGCACGCTATATATGAAATTTCAATCTCAGATTGCAATTGCAGTGGCTCGGAAGAATCTCCAAAAAATATGGCCACTTTGAGTTGCTGACAACACTCCTTCTTTGATATGGTCATCAATGAAAACGATCCTAATTGCTAATCCTCGTAACAATACGAGTATCATACATTCATCATCATCATGTCCTTTACTCCAAAGCGAGGAAGCATAGTGACCATTTTTACACTTTTTTTCTATCTGATACCATTAACGGTGGGGTTTACGGAATTTACACTATATAGGCGGAACACCGGCTTTAAGTGGAAATTTGTTAGCCCTGCCGAGCCTTGAACCCACAACCTCTTGAATACAAAACCGTAACGACAACCACTGCTCCATGCTGCAATCCATTCTGATAACAAAAAATTCTTAAAATGCCATCAAAATCGGCATAAGTTAAGACAGATCCATCCACTGATGGTAAATATATATACATAGCACAATATGCAAAATATTAGGATCCCCCAATTCTACAGTGGACCATCCTATTTTGATATAACTAACAAAGTCTGAAAATTTTAACAACTTCGGAAAAGATCGAAGTGATACTGGTTCGTTTTGTTTAATTTTTCAGAAATGTTTACGAAATAAAAATTGTATAACACGCCTCCTCTCCTTTGACCTATATAGAATCTAAATGTTAAAATAGAGTATATACTGAACCACTAAAAACCTACCCACACCAAAATTTTGCAAAATCCGTCTACTACTGGAAAACCTTTTTCTCTCTTTAGTCCGGTCATTTTTACAAAACAAAATCGTATGGAAGCCCCCTCCCTTTGACGCATGGACCCCAAATGCAATAGACCATGGTTTTGTTCAGTTTTACTGTCAGATGAACTTGTGGGGTATAAAGCATGAGAAATCACAACAGTTTTAACCCACTGTACTGATAAAATTGAATGAATGATCAACTACTTAAATCCCTGCGGTATATCCGAGGGTATATCCCAGAGTATGGGCCACTAATAACATATACCCACACAAAAATTTGGTCAAATCTGTCCACGCGGTGTATAAAACTTTCTTTTGTCAGATATTTCGAGTAAAAGAGAAAATTATATACAATTTATATAAAAATCAAAGTCTTGTCGTTTAGCTTTTTCGTATATATCAAGTTAAACGGCGGTAAAGTACAAAATAAAATTATCAAGACTTATCACACGATCGTTAAATGTTTCTCTCTTTATTTTTCTATTCGTAAAAATTTGTATTCAATAAAATTTCAAAGCTTTTTTTGGCTAATTTATTACCATTTTAAAATACCAAATGTTTATGTTTTATTTCTTGTATTTTCTATCAAGTTTGAAGAAAAAGTATCTAATTGATTTATTCGTTATATATTCATAAATTATTTATTTTATGCAAATTTTTTGCACACAACAAAAAAAATATGTCTTTTTTGTTTTATAGCAAAAATTTGCAAACATTTGTAGATTTTCTGTGTCGTTCAATATTCATTAATTGCGCGCGAGCAGCTAAAAAGCTTTCAGTATTTTGTTATAAAAATCACACCTTTAACATATCAACTGCAACTTCAGTCGCACTGTATCCTTGAGCAAATTGAATGTTTTGTGTAAAAATAAAATAAAAGTTATCATTTTGCCTTTTTGTGAGCTTTGATTATACATTTTTGTATATACTTTAAAACAGGCGACGAAAAGTGAATACTTTTGTAATATTGTAGGCTCTAGCTTTCGCCTGAGCTTGTGGTCCTAGCTTTCGCCAGAATCATTTCAAAAAAGTGTCTTTACTCCTATACCGATAAGAGTTTGCACTATTTCTAGGCTAACCCGTCATCAGTGATGGAGATGGATAACACTCTCCAGATAGTGCCAAATAGGCATTCTAACATTTAAAGTCTTGAAATGAGTTATATAAATAGCGAAAGCTAGAACCACACTCTCAGGCGAAAGCTAGAGCCTATAATATTACAAAAGTATTCACTTTTCGTTGACTGATTAGCCTGTTCCTAAATTTTAAATTTGTTAACATCCACGGTTGAAAAAAAAAAGTAAATATAATCTTTTAATTTGCATAATTTTGCGTATTAAATTAACTACAACAAAAACACCTTTTTCAGTTTTATCTTCTCTGATACACTCAATATTATATTTGAAAAAAGACGTGTCAAACGAGCATATTAAGCGCAAAAAAAGCTTTAAATGATTGTTCAATGTTTGAGGATGAGGATTAAACCGCACAAAGAAATGTTAGAGAAAAATTTAAATATTTTTCGATTTAATCGCATTTTTAATTATTTATTTATAGGCAATAAAATTGATAATATACCACAGACAAGTCTAGACTTAAAAAAAAGAATTATACTTAAAATTATTGGAATTTCTGATTTTTTAGAGGAAAAAAGAGCAATTAATCATGTGGTCAATTGAATAACAATCCCGAGAACAATATCAAAAAATTATAATGTGCCGAACAATTAGTTTTTAGCCGACTGCCGAGTTGGTAGCTCGTCAAACGAACCATCTAGTCTTAAGTTTTTTTTAATTAACTTGATCTATAAAGTTGTATGTCCATGGGTATATCCTTTAAAGTCAAATCTAAGTAAGCTTACATGAAGCAGTACACGGTTAGCGTCATTGCTTTGATCTCTCAAAGGGGTGATAAGTTCGATGTGACCGAGCATATTTCTCAAATCGTAAATAATAGTGATGTGCAAACCTGTTATTTTAATACTCATATCATATTGCTGCTTTTAGTCAAGTAGCAGTTACAAAGTAACTGTTACTGCTACTTTGAGTAAAAATGATATTGTTGATAAAAGTGTTACTCGAGTACTCAATTTAACAATTTAGAGTAGCAGGAACAGAAAGCTAATTATGATGTCGCTCTTTTATATTTTCTTATACTTATTATGCTTCTTTCGTTTGTTGTATCTTGAGAAATACGTTTTTTTTTACTAACTTCCATTTTGTTTCTTTTACAGATATTGCAACTGTACAATCGCCTACTTCTTTACTCTTTACCACCTACAATGACATTCGGTTGGTCAATGTTTTTCCACCCATTGGCCCGGCATCGATCGAAGTGGTGGTCAAAGATTTGGCCGAAGGTGCAGCATTAAATTTTTTCTATGAAAAACAATTGGTTTGTTGGTCGGATCAGGGTCACGAAACAATAGAATGTGTCAAAATGAACGCCACATATATCGGTAAGAAGTATAGCGTTGTATCGGCCGATCTGGATAAACCCGAAGGATTGGCCATCGATTGGTGTACGGAGAAAATCTACTGGACCGACGGTGAAACGGATCGCATTGAGGTGGTTACGCTGAATGGAAAATATCGCAAAGTATTGTTTTGGACAGATCTGGATCAACCCAGAGCGATTGCATTGGTTCCGTCGAAAAAGTTTATTATTTGGAGTGATTGGGGTGAGAATCCGCGAATTGAACGGGCCAGTATGGACGGTGAACCATCGTCACGATTAGTTCTGGTTAAAGATAATATATTTTGGCCAAATGGGCTGACGGTCGATTTGGACAATATGCTCATTTATTGGGTTGATGGGCATCATCAATTCTTGGACGTTATGAATTTGGATGGAACAAATCGGAAGACGGTTTTAAAGGGGGTTACTTATCCGTATAGTGTGACTCTTTTGCAGAATCGCTTGTTTTGGACAGATTGGCATGTTGGATCGATCCATACGTACGATTTGTTGACAAACGAAACAAAAGAATTGGTACACACTTCACAGACACCAATAGCCGTCCATGCTTGGGATCAACGATTACAGCCGGCAGCAAGCGACAATCAATGTATTGTGAACAACGGAAATTGTTCTCATCTTTGTTTGTTGTCGACAAATGCGGCTGGATATAGTTGTGCTTGTCCAACAGGTGTTAAGTTGGTGAGTCCGACGCGATGTGCTGATGGTCCACAAGATATGCTATTTCTAGTTCAACGGACGCAAATTAGTCGAATATCGTTAGATACGCCAGACTATACTAGTTTTCCGTTAGTTCTGGACAGGGTCAAATATGCCATTGCCATTGATTATGATCCGGTCGATGGATATGTGTTGTGGTCGGATGAAGAAGCTCATGCCATACGTCGTGCACGTCCTGATGGATCCGGTCAAATGGATATTGTTACTTTTGACGTGTCACATCCGGATGGCATAGCTATTGATTCGCATGCCCGCAATCTGTACTGGACAGACACGGGCACCGATCGTATTGAGGTTTGTCGTTTGGACGGATCATCGCGCAAGGCAATCATTAATGAGAATCTGGATGAACCACGGGCGATTGCACTGGCACCACTGTTGGGTTGGATGTTTTGGAGTGATTGGAATGAACGAAATCCAAAAGTTGAACGGGCATCGTTGGACGGTTCTGAACGGGTGGTTCTCGTTTCGGAAGGATTGGGTTGGCCTAATGGCATTACTCTGGACATTGAGGCGAAAAAATTCTATTGGTGTGATGCCAAAACGGATAAAATTGAAATGGCCAATATGGATGGTTCGGATCGACGGGTTTTACTATTTAATAATCTACCTCATGTATTCGGGTTGAGTTTGTTGGGCGATTACATTTACTGGACGGATTGGCAGCGACGATCAATCGAACGGGCGCATAAGATTACCGGTAACGATAGAATTGTTGTGGTTGATCAATTTCCCGATTTGATGGGTCTAAAGGTGACAAAGACTCGTGACGTTCAAGGAAATAGTCCATGTGCCGTACGAAACGGAGACTGCTCTCATCTATGCCTGAATCGTCCTACCGATTACATTTGCACCTGTCCCATCGACTATGAATTGGCCAAAGATAAGAAAACTTGTCTCATTCCGGCTGCGTTTTTATTATTTTCCAAGTTAGATAGCATTGGGAAAATATCAATTGAATTTAACGAAGGCAATCACAATGACTATAAGATTCCGTTTAAAGATTTGCGGGACGCCCATAGACAATTGGATGTGGATGTTGTGGATAGACGAATTTATTTTACGGATCAAAAATCACGTTGTATTTATCGAGCATTTATCAATGGATCGGATGTTCAGAAAATCGTTGATACGGGACTAATAAGACCGGAAGGAATTGCTGTAGATTGGTTGGCACAAAACGTCTACTGGACAGATTCGGATGCGCGGCGCATTGAAGTAGCACGATTGGACGGAAGTAGTCGAAAGGTGTTGGTATTTAAGGGGATTGAAGAACCACGGTTTTTGGTGTTAGAACCACGTAAAGGTTTTATGTATTGGTGTGAATGGCCGTCTGATTCGATTCGACGATCGGCCATGGATGGTTCAGATTTGACCACTGTTATTTTGGGTGCAAATCATGCATCGGGCCTGGTTCAAGACGCTGAAACAAGACGTTTATATTGGGCTTCACAGAGTCCCAAGGCCATCGAATCGGCCGACTGGGATGGTAAGAATCGACAGGTTTTGGTTAGAAATGACATTGAGGAACCGTTTTCGGTGACGCTGTATCAAGACTTTGTGTACTGGAGCGACTGGAATACCGGTGACATTGAGCGTGTTCATAAAATAACGGGAGAAAATCGTACCCTTATTCACACGGATCTGGCCTACATAAGTTCGTTACTCATTTTTCATGCTTCCCGACAATCGGGCGCAAATCAATGTCGCACTAACAACGGTGGCTGCTCTCACTTATGCTTAGCCCTGCCCGGACGACGCGGTCTGACTTGTGCATGTCCAACACACTTTGCATTGGCCAAAGACAATGTTTCGTGTGTGCCGCCCAAGAACTATTTGATTTTTAGTCAAAAAAGTTCATTTGGGCGACTGTTGCCCAACGCTACCGATGCACCCGATGCCCCGTTTTCGGTTTCGGGAAAAAATATTCGAGCTGTTGAATTTGATCCAATTACACATTACATTTATTGGGTAAGTGGTTCTGACTAACTCGCGAAGCGAACAAATTGCTAAATTTTATTTTACACAGATTGAAGGTGGCAAAGGACACAGCATTCGTAGATCAATGGACAATGGAACGCGTGTGTCCGAAGTGGTTGTGGCGCCCAACGTTGGCGGTTCACAACCATTTGACATTGCGGTAGATTTTGTGGGACGTTTATTATTCTGGACATGTTCGCACACAAATAGCATAAATGTAACAAGGTATGAATTGTTATTGGGGGCAAAAGATTTTTGTGTGTAAATAATTGACTTTTAATTTAGCTTAACGGGCAATTCGATTGGAAACGTTGACATTGACGACTCGGAAAAACCACGCAGCATTGCGGTGCATCCGATGAAACGTTTGTTATTTTGGACAGATGTTGGTAATCAACAGGCAATATTTCGGGCTCGGATGGACGGTGCGGAACGTTTTACGTTGGCGGAAAAATTGGACGGTGTCACAGCCATGACCATTGATCCACAATTGGATTTGGTATTTTTTGCACACGGAAAGATCATTGACGTTATCAATATCGATGGTCAGAATAAGTAAGTGGTAACTCTGTAATTGCTTTAGAATTTGTTTTTAATTCTTTGTCTATAGAAAAACGCTTGTTGCGACGCACATCAGTCAAGTGATTTCGATAGCTGCGCTGCAAGGATACATTTACTGGCTGGACGAAAAAACGGAAAAGGCTGGAGTGGAACGAATAGCCATAACCGGTGATGGTCGTAAGCCGGAAATTCAACGACTACGTAACATTACCGATATTGTGGCAGTATGGACGCCCGATCAACGATCATTGAAAAATCAAACATGTGCCATGGGCAAGGCTAGATGCTCTCATTTTTGCATTGCATCTGCAGACGGAATATCCGATGAAATATGCTCTTGTCCTCCGGGCCTCATGTTGCTCGACGATAAACGAAATTGTGGAGCGCTACCCGTTTGCGGACCAGACCATTTTACGTGTGCTTCGTCAGATTTTGGTGGCGGCATATCGGGAGACATGAACAAAGATTGTATTCCCTTTTCGTGGCGTTGCGATGGTCAAAACGATTGTCCCGACAAATCCGATGAAATTGGATGCCCAAAGTGTCGAGCAGATCAATTTAAATGTCAGTCAGGTAAATGTATTGATAAGAATTTAGTTTGTGATGGAACGACAAACTGTGACGATGGCTACGATGAGGCAGACTGCTGCAAAAGTATTCAAGACTTTCAATGTCCCATAAATAAGGTTTGTATTTCGGTGTCGTTGCTGTGCGATGGTTGGGATCATTGTGCCGATGGGGCAGATGAACTACCCGAAACATGTGCGCAAACAAATACCAATCGAATTGCAGCCACTTCAGACAAGGAAACGTTTATTATTGTCAGTGTGGTCATTATGGTGATAATATTTTCCATAGTTTATGTCCTCAATACACGTCTGAACATTTGTCGTACGAAATTCGTCTCAAATGTTAACGAACCGAAAGATGATCAGTCGGCCGATCCATTGTCACCTGGATTGCATAAAAATCCTCGTGTTTCTAAGATAGCCGATGCAGTGGCAGTTCGAATGTCCACATTAAACAGTCGAACAACGGCTAATAGTTATGATCGAAATCATATAACGGGTGCGTCAAGTTCGACAACAAATGGAAGTAGTTTAATTGGATATCCACTAAATCCACCACCTAGTCCGGCCACAACGGCCACGTCAACGCGATGTAATAGCTATCGACCGTACAGACATTATAAGGTAATAAATCAACCGCCACCACCTACACCATGCTCTACAGATATATGTGACGAAAGTGATTCAAATTATACGTCCAAAAGTAATGGTGGTGGTGGCGGAGGTGGTACTGGTGCGTTAGGCACCGGCAGTAAAAGCAGCAAGGCTAGATATCGTTATGATCGGGAACCATATCCACCGCCACCGACACCCGGTTCACATTATCACAGTGACATTGGCATAATGGCCGAAAGTTGTCCACCATCACCGAGCTCACGAAGTTCAACGTATTTTTCGCCATTGCCACCGCCTCCTTCTCCGGTGCCAACGCCTTCCCGAGGCTACTCATAGCATTTTATATTAAATTGTTTATTGTTTTATATAGTTTTATATTGTTTTAGACGACACAGAAATTTATTTATAGAAATAGAATATATTTTTTTTATAAATCTGTAAAACATTAACTTGTAGTTCTTATAGGTTTAAGATGCCAATTTTATAGTTAATTTATACATAATTTAAAACAAATTGTTAAACATAAGACTTGTAGTTAGAAAATATATAAAAAATCGTCGGAGATGCGGTAAAATCAATTAAAAAAAAATATTTACAAAATTCATAATGACGTCATAATTAAAGATGGCGTCAAAAAGAAAGAACCTTTTTTAACCAAAATTTACAAAATGTCTATTACTTTGACATTTTCTTTTATTTATTATAACGTCAAGCAAATAATTCTTTCAAGATAGCAGATTTTTTGTTATGTTACCACCATAACCATCAAAATCTAATATAAACAAAGTCCTTGCAAATCGCAATTTTTTTTGCAAAATTGTCGGCCATCTTTTAAAAAAAAAAAATCTGTATCTATAATTCTTCTCAAACAACATTCAAGGTCATTCAAATTAGGAAAATACAATCGTAACTATGTCAAATTTTCATTCAAAAGCTACTACTGGTTATTATTATACTGTGATAACCATTACCGTATCCATAAAAACTCTTCAAAATTTTATTGAGTTCTCTTCAAATGAAATTTCAATGGAAACTACTTAATAGTTCTGAATATTTTCTTGAGACGTATTTTAAATAAATTTATAATTTTATATATAATTTTATCTGTCATCTTTCAACACAAAATGGCAGCTATTCACCTGTCACAAGTCTTTGATATAAAATTTAACGAAAAAAAATTAAATTTTCAGAAAGTTTTTCTTTTAATTAAAAATTTCTCAAAATAATATCGCGCCTTATTGTAAAAATTGTTTTTTGAAAAATTTACAAACTTTAAAAAATAAATATCAGAAAAAAATGTATCAACAAAAAAACCACAGAGCAATATAATATTTAAAACAAAAATTTCATACAATATTATTATTAATAAGCGATTTTTTTTAGAAATATAATATAAATTAGTTTTAAAACAGAAATGTGATAATGTTGTGTAATATAAAAAAA
>JANSTW010002230.1:0-27615 GCA_027564275.1 Diadocidia ferruginosa | reverse complement strand
TACTATATGTAACGCTGCGAAATGGTTTGAAAAAATGTACAACAACAAAATTCGCCGTCTCCCCGCTGGAGATATTTAGCGAAAAAATATATGTTGCAAAATCGTTCGCCGCGTACATGTCAAAAAAAAGTTTTTGCGCATGCGTTGTTGTTTTAACTTTTAGTTCAATGTCCGCGGCCAATTTTTTTTCAGCGAATTTGCAAAAAGGCGGGCAAGGACAAAATTAAAAATTTCTTCGTTTCATTTGTAATTTTTCTATGATACTGCAGTAAACAATTTTTAACAAAAAAAATAATTATGGAGAATATGCGGTAAATTATTTTTAAAAACCGTAAGTATATGGACAAAACAAGTAATTTACCATTTATATGACAGAAAATATCAGACAAAAATGTTTAATTACAATTTCAAATAAAAAAATGAAATATAAATAAATTATAAAAAAAAAATATAAATAAAGTTTTATTAAAAAAATTGCAATATTATTTTTGCTTAAGTTTTTTTTTAGGTTCATATACGGAGATTTTATCGTTTAATTTTAAATTGCAATCTTTATAGTATGAGACAAAAATTACCTTATATAACAACACTGTCTTTGAACACAATCGCAGCTTTAGCAATTCGCTAATCTAATATAATAACTTCACTTTTCTTAGACGATGACGATGAAACAGCAGCTGCAGTACCTATAAAGAAAAAAAAAATTATGAAAATTATAATATAATTAATATTCTGTAGTTTAGAAAACAATCAGGAGGACCAACTGGCGACAGTACAGCACCTCCTATAAACAATTTGCGATAAGACGAATTGACATGGTAAAAAAAAAATATCAGATAGAATGCTCCCTATAATATACACGCCCTGGGCTTTGGAGAAAATAGCGACAATATTTTAACACAATGTTACTAATTAGCTATAGGCATACATTTCTAAGACAAAATATGTTTGGAAAAAATTTAAGATGGCAACGTAATTCAAGATGGCTTTTTGCTACAATGAAAAGTTAATTGTTTTTTTTTTGTTTACAACAACATTTTTATTTATTTATTTTTTAATAATATTCCAAAAAAAATAAAGTTAAGTTCTCTCTGAAGCTAAAGAAAAGATATTTAAAAAAATTTAAATGTAAAAATATAATTTTTAAAACTTACTTGTAAATGATGATTGTTGTTGTTGTTGTTGTTGCTTTTGATTGGCATTGTTTAGAGCCTTCTGTCTTTCGGCCAATTTTTGCTGTAATGTTTTGGTGGGACTGTGCAAAAATTTAAGAATTACAATCATCAGAAAATTACCCATTTAAAAGAATGGTTACCTTGTTTGATAATGGGGCGGCGGTGTAATTGATTGTCGGCCCATGATCAATGATGGCGAAGTTGAGGGCATATTGAATTGCGATAAGTTTGGACTAGATGTCAAAACTGGCGATTTGTTGGGCGAATGGGCTGGTATAGGTGACGATGTTATTGGCATATTGAAGCTTTGTTTATTCTTAGATATGTCTGGCATTGAATAGGTTTGCAATAGTTTTGGACTTGGTGCAGGCTTTGGAATAGGAAAGGCGGTAGCCGAAGGACGTTGTTGTGACGTTGCTGACGAAAGTGGTAAGGATCTATTGGACATTGATTTGAATGCAGCATTTTTTGTTGCATTTTGTTGACCGACAGCAGCAGCTGGTACTGACGAATTCAGTTTTACCGGCTTCTGGTTTGTCGATGGAACTTTTGATTTTGCAGCAAAATTTGCATAATCCTCAAATTGATTAAGGAAAGTCGATGCATTTTTCGGACCAACACTTTTCACCAAATCGGCATATTGATTTATCAATGCCAATTGCTGCTGGTATTCTTGTAGACTATAGCCAGGTGGTAAAGCGGAATTGGTAAGACTCGTCGGTCTACTGTACGGCAAACTCATCGGTTTTGTTTTCTTAGCCTTGCCATTTGATTTTGTCTCTTTGGCGGAGACTTTTTCTGGCTGCACCGTAATATGTGGAACCTGATTGGTTGATGGAAATTTACTTGTGTATCCGATCGGCGTAGGTGTTATTGACAAAGATTTTGGTAAGTCTTTTGGAATTTTGACAGTCGACTGCACGGAATGTGTGGCCATCTTTGATTTAACCTTAGTAACTGATACGGCTGGCATGTCAGAAAAGACTTTCGAAGGTGCAACATTTGGTAATTCCGATTTAGGTAGAACAGATTCAATGTCAAATGCTTGTTTATTCATTTGTGTATATAATTGATCGTCAGAGAATTTTGACTTTGATGTGGTGGTAAGTGTTGGAGTTATGGTTAGTTCCCCACTACCCACACTTATTACAGTTGACGATGGTGTCTTACTTGTTGAAGCTGTTGCTGCAGCTGATGTAATCAGATTTTTTATATCAAACTGTGGCAATTTCGATGATGGGTTGGTGGATGTCGTACTAACCGACTGTTGATGTTGTGAAAGTGCTGGCAGATAACCAGCATTTAAAACTGATTGCATTCCAGTCATACTAGTCAGTTTATAGTATTCATTTAAGAGGGCAGAAACGGCAGCCGGATCTGAATATTGAGGTGAAGAAGATTGCATTAAAGAAGGATTACTATAAATACCCAACATTGCAGCCATTGTGGCGGCGTCAATTCGACCCCCTAAAACTGAATTACTGGAGTTTGGCATGGCCGTTGTATTTTTACTGCCTGGAGGTCGGCCACGTGGACGCGGCTGACTGTACGACGAAGATGAAACTGTTGTCGACGGAATAGCACTGTTGACGGTAGTCATTGTTGTCATAGGTTTTACAAGCAACATAGTTGTAGTAATTGGCACTACAACAGATTGCATCGGATTGGCCACAGTAACTGGCGCTACTAAATTACTAAAAGGAGGAAATATTTTTGACATATTCAGAGGCTCCACTATCGTACCACTCGTCAATGGTTCGCCATTTTTCTCTTTTTGTTTTCTATTCGCTATTTCATATTGACACAATTTTATAGCATAATCCAAGAGATTTGTATTTTCCGGAATTTTTCCGACAATTTTTCCATCCATATAAACCTTGTACACGTCAATGAGTAAAGAGGAAAACAGACTTTCTTTTTGTGACATATGTTTGAGGCATTTTTTATGCGCCTTGAAAATTTCAATTAACAACGTTAACAATTCGTGTTCGTTGCGTTTGTCCGTACTGTGTTCCTTCAGTATCTTCCGATATGATTGATTACAAAATGAGATGGCCTGTTGAAATAGTTCTTTGCGTTCGGCTTCTTTAATGTATCGTCTGGTAAACAAAAAAAAATTATACGAAATTTAGTTGAATTGTAAAATTCTTACTTATCATTTTCCGGATTACGATGCAAATGTAAAGCAAGCTCCAATAAAATCTTATGATCCGATGTGAGGCGCAACACTTCCATCAATATAACGATACATTTTGATAAATGGGTTGAAAAACTTCCGGGTCTATCGATCTCTTGCGATGGAATACGCCAGATACCCTAAAAATAAGATTGTGAATAGTTTTGAATTGGTAAAAAGAATCGCAAAATTTACATTAAAGAAATTATTTATTTTTCTATCGGAGAAAAGTCCTTGAATCGGATTCGAAAGGCCGGTCGTAAATGTCGACAGCAACAATTGCTTGCATTTCTTTAAATCTCGAAGCTTTTCGGGTGCATTTAGGTAAATGTTTACCAGCCGATAAATTGATTTATAATGTTCGGGAAAACGGGTCACACATTCTTCCAAATTTCGAATACAAATTTTATAAATTGTTTCCAATTCGTTGTCACTAAACGGGGTGTCGTCATTTTTGTCATCATCACTTGAGTCGGTGTCGGAGTCCGAACTGGACGAATCACTACTCGAATCAGAGCTGGAAGATGATGATGTAGAATCCGTACCACCAGTGGTGGTTGTTGTTGCCGTTCCAGTAGTCGTTGTTGTAGCATTACTTTCCTGTGAACCTCGCCTTGATGGATTATTATTCAAATTGTTTGTTGTGTTAGTTGCAACACTTGGAATTGGCGGTTTAACTACATTTGGATCTTCGACGACGGTTGCTGGTGATGGTATCGGTGTTATTGGTTCAATAGCTGTTAGATTTGGATCGCTTAGTTCATCTGTAGCTGTGCTTGATGCAATTAAGTCCGTAACAGTCGAATTTTCAATACCTTCTTCTAGATGCAAATCAGCGGCTGGCGCTTCATTCATTTCAACATCAGCTGCTTCAACGGCGGTTTCAGCAATTTTATTAATCTTCTTATTAACTTCCTCATTGGCTAGCGTTAGTTTTCGTTTTAGTGCATTTATGCTGCTGTCTTTAATGTTATGTATAAATTAAAGAAAAGTAGTAAATTAATTGAAAGTTTATTTAAACAAAACTAACTAACCATCAATTTTTGCTTGATTTAACGCAAACGGACTTTGGCCAACTTCTTTCAAAACTCGGAGGAACATCTTTCCAACGGCCCGCGGTATAGTTGAGTGCTGTTCAACGTATTTTATAATTGAGGATGTTATGCGATAGTAAACTTCGAGTGCTTCAACCGATAAATTTTGTGGATTTCCATGACTTATTTTAAACGGATACGAAGCATTACTTTCGTACAAATATTTTGCCGATTTCTTATAATGTTCCAAAAAAACTTCTGGTTGTTCTTTGCGTTTTTCTGCAATTTTTCCCAACATGTAATAGTACAGCCATTTCTCGTCATGTGAATCCTCGGCATCTGAACAACGATTGGCCGAAGACAGCTGAGATGTTGATGGGTCAACGGTTGTAAAACAGTCGGATGCTATTTTTAAACATTCGTCCTTTTTGGCTTCGATAAATTCAAATCTAAAAATTGAAACTTTTATTTAAAAAATTTCTCTTTTTAATAAATATGTTGTTTTACCTTTCCATTGACAGGGTGGCACTGGATTGTTTTAAACTACGCGAATAGAATGAATGCAATGTGTACGCAAAATTGCCATATTCAATCCAAAGTGGTATTTGATTTGAATCCAGTTTAAAGCATTGTTGAAAACATAAAATTGTCTCTTCGGATTGTGACAGAAATTCGTTTGCACTAAAAAATAAAATAATTAACATTTTCTCAAGCGATCTTTTGATTTATAAATACCTAAACAATCCACACGCATTTAACTTTGTTTCTAATGTACTAGCCTTTGACAACGCCAATCCGGCCCAAGAATCAAATCGGCTTGGACACGTTGTCAAATCCAGCACATAATATTTTACCGATTTCACAAGATCTCGATTTTTAAAATAGTAATCAGCCAATAAATAATAAATGCAATAAATTCTAGCTGGCAACGAATTATGGGCTGGTGGCAATTCGGTTGTCGATCCGGTTATAAAATTTTTGATGCCGTCCGTGTGCTGTACGGCATCAATATCATTCGGTATAAGAGCCACAATTCTTTGCAACAGCTGCTCCATATCGGCTGAGATAGAATCATTTTTATAAGAATTAAATTCCGGCAAACTATCCGGTCTATAAATGTCAAATAATTGAATTGCCCGGTCCCAACTCAAATCAATATTGTGTGCATCGTGTTCTTCGATGTGTCGGGCTCTGGCCCTCTTTGCCGGATACCCATAAAGGCAATAGGTTACTTGCTCCAAGTACTCACAAATAACATCACGAAATTGTTCCAAATATGGTAGGCGAAAGCGACTTCCAACTATATCCAAGGCATACAACAACAGATCTCCATTGTGTTTTGTGCACCACGAACGGACACCCAGAAACTCGTGTGCAGTAAAAAATACCAAAATCGAATTCGGTATTGTTTCTTCGGGTTCTCCATCCGATTCAGCTGCTGTCACAGCCGAAACTTTTGGTTTTTTAGCCATTAGAATGTCATCTTCTCGCTGTAGAATATGATGCAAAATTATCCATGGCATTTTAATGTTTATCAAATGCATTTTATTGTTGTTCTTGTCAAAAGGACCATCCAATTGGTGGGACAGCAGTTTCGTTAAGCTTTGTACGAATCGAGCATAGTATTTACCGAGACAATTTACTAAAATATTATATTATAATAAAAAAAGTTGGCAAAAATGCACTTTACCGGCGCTTTAAGCAGGAACCTCCTGCTCCCCGCCCCACTTATAATGTAGGGGACCTTCCCCCGAGTCACCCAATATATTTTGTTAGTGGGATAAACCACCCCCTAGGGCAGGGGAGAGGTTCAAAGTTTCAGGAAAAAAATGTAGAAATTGAGATTGTGACGTCATTAGAAAATATAAAAGCACCATAGTGGTAGCTACCCTAGGGGGTGGTTTCCACCACTAACAAAATATATGGGATGACTCGGGGGAAGATCCCCACATTATAAGTGGGGGTAGGAGGCTCCTGCAACTGAACTAACCAATCCAAATCGGTTCCTCCATCAACAATGCCTCAACATAAGTGAGAATAAACGTCACTATATTTGCCCATTCTTGATTGTGCGGTGCATCCAGAAAGTAGTCCAAACAATATTTCAAACAACGTTCACACCATATTAAGCATTCCTCAAAGCATTCCAAATTCCAAAATGCTTCCAATATAACTTCGAATTGAGTGGTTAATTTAATCGGGGCCAAACTCATCGTACACGTCGTCTTTGTTATCGTCAAATTTTGTATACTTTCAGTTAATATTACAATTAAATCTTCGAATTTATTTTCTTCGTAAAGTTTTCCAACACTATTCAGACTTATTGTTCTGAAAATTAATTTTTAAAAAATGCTTTAACAAGATACTAAATTGATTTTTTTATTTCATCTCTTACCTTTCCAATGATACCTTTAATTGCTCAATTGTAATCAAATCAATGAGATTATTATTTTTCAAATTTTTTAATTCCAATTTAAAATCAACACCCTCAAGTTTTATGAGTTCTTCAAGCTGAAAATGTAAAATGTAAGTAAATACTTTTATTTTCTTTATTTTACATAACCAACCGTATACAAACAATCGACAGCCCTTTGCAAATCGTATTCGTACAGGGCCAGGCAATACTGTAGCCAATAGAGACGTTTTCGATGTTTGCCATATTCAATTTCATCTGAATCACTATCCACTTGATAGAAACCCGAATAGAAAATTATGTGATTGTACAGAACAAACCAATTTTCGTCAACATTACTACATATAATAATATATTTGAGAAATGATTATTCGGATATTTTGTTTAAATAAAATTAATTTAAAAAGTATTTACTTTTTCCGTCCATTAACACAATTTTGTAATGCACGATCGTGAAATAGTTCCAAAAAACAGAGAGTCATGCCAAACGTTGAACGAAAGTCGCCGACATCTAAAAGATTCCATGTAGCCAAATCGTAATGATTTCTACAAAAACAAAATTGAAACGAATGTCTAAATTGAATGGCCAGATTGATTTTCAAATTCTGTGTAGACTTACAAATAAAAACTATAAACTTTCAAATAAATGTCCTGTAACTCTATGGGAAGCGGCTGTTCCCAGTAGGCAGCTATTTTTACTGACCATTTAAACAACAAAATCATAATTGATACACAATTTTCTTGTCGCAATTCATCGATAAATTGTCGAAATGAATCGTTTGTAAGTGTTTGGAATTCATCACATGTCATTGGTGTCGTACTACATTTGGTATCAGCATCATGTTTGCGTTCATCGATGTCTTTCAATGGATTAAAGGGCAGTTCCGAGTCAAAATTTGGCCTGCAAAGAAAATTAAGAATGACGCAAAATTCGAAGAAGTCCAACTGAAACTTTTATACTCAAAAAATGTCGGCAATATACGTCTTATAATTCCATTTACAGATGTTTCGGCATCATTACGGTCAGTTGTTTTCTTACGCTGAACATAGCGCTTATTCTTGTGCCAACCCCATTGTTCCAGAAAACTTAAATCACTGCCTCGACGACGCGATTGTTTTGCTTGTTTGGTCACATCTGCCGCATCACCTGTTTTTGAATTAAAATCACTATCCTCAGCACTTGCTTCGGCCGATGTTTGATTTTGATGATCACCCAAAGTGGGCACCAAAAATTTACCATCTGAATTAGAATTGGAGTTGTCTTTTGTGTCTATCGGGTCACATGTTAGATCGATAACATTTTTATCAATTTCCAACATATTTACATCATCACCACCGCTGTTCGCATTAACCACATCATCTGGTGGTTCAATGTCACTTTCGGCTTCGGCCTCCAAATGCAATTCTTCCTTCTCAACTTTTATCTCCAGCAATGGCTTTTGAGGATTAAAAAATTCATCGTACGTAAACGTGTATCCGATTGCTGAAATATTTGCTTCTTTCTCGAATTTTTCGTACATTTGGACAAGTGTCGAGCCCAGCGAGTGCCATGACAATTCGTCAATTTTAAATTGACAAAGGTCAGGTGTCTTTATTGGGGCAAGTTTATCACACGAATATGCGGGAAAAACACTTTTCATATTTGTGCGCTTTAAATGAGTGTCTGTAAATTTCGTTGACCAACTACTGCAAAGACAAAATATGTTAATTATTTATTTTTTGTTTAATTCTATAAAGTTTACTCTTCAAAATATTCAAATCCAAGACCGCAAAACTGTTCTCGAATCTCCAGAATAACATCAAGAGCCCGTTGATAGTTCTTGTCCTTCTCATACCAACACAATGCCCAGCCATATGCATCGTTAAAGGACTCTTGCATGCACAGCACTTGTAAGATCCCATCAGCTGCTGGCCAGTAATTTGGATTTTGGATCAAACACTGCAAAAATTTGTTTGTTTTTTTAATTTTCGCTTAAATTTTAAAATGTTTCAAAAAAACCTTTTCAAAAACTAATTGCGCACATTCGGGCTTATTCATTGACAGTGCCAATTGGCCTAATTTGTTCATTGTAAACACGTCTGTATCGTCTAGTTCGAATGCCTGTAAAGGAAGAACATTTCAAAAAATGGTTCTATTGTAAACACCAGATTCTTACGCTCAACAAACAATCCAACGCTTTGGCGCTATCTCCTCGGGCAATGTAAATAAAACCCAAATTCTTATAACAATTATATTTTACATAAAACAATTTATTATCCTTATGTTCGGCTGTAATGTCGCACAGTACTTGTGTTTCTAGCAGTTCACGGAACAATGTTAGGGCATCATCGATTCGATCGGCTCCTTTGAAATTCAATGCTCTGTAATATTCAGAAACGGCAATTGTTTCCTAAAATGAAAATACGGTGTAAAATTATAAAGGCGATTCGCCCCAAGTTGTAGGGTTAAGATCGCTGGTAATTACCTCTGCCTCCTTTGTGACCTTTGGTTCGTCTTCATCGTTACTGCCACTATCGGAATCTTCATTCAGAGCAACAATTCGATTCATTTTATTTTAAGTAGCTTGTGCGTATTTTTATTTTAATTACAATTATATTTTCACACGAGTAAAAAAATGCCGATAATTGTTTTTCTTTTGTTTATGGCTGCGTACTTATTCTATAAACGAAATTCCCTACCGTAAAAATCGACACTATTATACAATCGGATGCGATCGCGTGACATAAACAGTTTGTTGGGTTGCGGTTCATTAAGCGGTACAAAAATGTTTTGCGAAGAAAAATAAACAATTTATGTATTGTTATTTATTTAATATTATTATTATGTTGTGGCGGATTCTTTACATTATTATATAAATGCCTTGAAAAACGCTTTGAATAATTATCCAGAAAAAATAATATTGTTAAGTATTTTAATTTGTTTAATTCCATTATTGAGCATCAAAAAGAGAAAAAATCCTAACCTAATACGCTGTGCCACAACGGAGTCCTAGAGGACTGATGAATTGAAGAAGAAAAAAATCTAATTAATATGGAAGAGGAGGAAGAAGTCGACATTGTGGGTGGGTATGATGTGTTCATATCAAAAAGTGAACGAGAAATGTAAGTGTGTGCCTTTTGAAATTTTTGGCCAATAATAGTATTTTTTGCGGTTTTAGTTCCAACATAAGTTCAGGTCAAATACTGTCCTGTGACTATACAGTACATCCGCGATGGCTAACCGATAACAATGATGGCACGGAACTGTGGCCGGACAATTTACCCAAACAAAGTTCCCAAGACGAAATGGAATTGGTGCAGGATGAAGTGGTCATTGAAGAGCCAGCACCAATCGATTTTGATTGGTGCGAAGAAACCTCAAATTGTGGTGATATTATTTTAGAACAAGACATTCCTGCCACATTGGAGGAAGAAGTTATTACAAATTCTGGAACTGAAGATGAAAATTATGATGAAAAATGTAGTCAGAATTCGAGTCAAACAACAAAAGAACGTAATTTATATGTACTGGACCGTGGCATCAGTAGCCAAGAGTCTGGGTTTAAGCCCGTAGTTCAGTCAACGAATCCTCGGAGTTTATTAAAAAAAATCTACGTTAATGAAATCGAACGACCACCGAGTAAATTTCGACAAACATTAACAGTTAATAGAAGTATTTTAAAAAATTCTCTTTCCCAAAAATTGTCCATCGAGCCACCACCACCACCACCACCCATCACATTACCAATTGTCTATGAAAGTAAAAGAAAAAAAAACGTCCCCCTGAAAACGGTTGCACTACCACCTGTTCGACATGAGTCAAGTGTAAAACAACAAACAATAAAACGGGTCGAAAAGGGGGGTCCAAAATTTCGACAAACTATAAAGTTAACAAAAACTAACAACAATGAAATATTTCAAAGTAAAAAATTAAGATATTTGACCAAAAAGCTACGGGAACGAACTCAAAATCACAGTAGAAACAGTAGAAAAATAGAGACGGAAACATCAAGTGGCTCCAAAGCCTCAAATAGCGGAAAAATCGGTAATAGTAGTAGGGGGGGTGGTGGCAAAAGAGGTGGCAAAAGATTTCTGGATTTAAATGGTGAAAATATTACAATAAATCATGATATTGAAAGTGGCACCAGTTTAGACCCACGAAAAGTTGCCGCAAATAATGAGCTCGAAGCGACTATGGCCGGAAATGGGGTTAGTGTGTTCTTATTTTTTTGCTTTTACTATTCATTAAAAAAATCCATATAATATATGGAGTTTGTAAAGCAGCTCTCGGACCGATTTTTAATTTATTGATTTATTCTTTAGCTTCATTTTATTTTACAGGCAAACTTAAGTGACGACTCCAACAGTGACATTGACATTGAGTCGGAAATAACACCTCAACTATCCACCTCAACAACTATAATAGCGAATACAATAATTAAATATACAAAAACTAAGGCCAACAGGAAAGTTGAAGTACCTGCAAACATAAAAGAAACCACAGTGAAAATGGAAGCGTTGCCGCCAGCTACCAATACAATATTATCATTTGATGATTATAACGGCGAAAAGGGCCGAATCGATTCGCCCGAACTGTTAAGTCAATTAGAAGATATGCAAATGCCGACCGAAGAAAAACGAATCAATTTACAAGAAATCACAGAACTGGAAAAATATTTTCATTCTGAATTTTTCGAAGGTCGTCCCACCAAAACGCCCGAACGATATGTAAAAATACGAAATTTCATTGTGACAAGTTGGCACGAGTCGAAACCAACGTACATTAGTAAGACAGCCGTTCGAAATGGCCTAAAACATTGTGGTGATGTAAATTGCATTAGTCGAATTCATTATCTGTTGGAACAAATTGCGGCCATCAATTTCGGTTATGAGGGCGAACATTTTGTGTATATTCGACCGCTGTTTAAACTAATTGATATTTTCAACCAACCAATGCGAAATAAGGCATCTTTTGCGCAGGGAATGCTTTCGATGAACACATTGTTGGCGCGTAGAAAACGACTGAAGAGTCAAAGTTACGTTACACTGCCGGAAAGTGTAATCGATGCAAATTTCACGGTTAGTCATATTGATGGAACAGTTGTGTCCAAGCACATCACAAAGGTTTTAGATAGAGATGAATATGATGTTAATTCGTTACGTAAGAAAGTTAATCCTGAACTTCAGTTGATAAATTGTCTGAAATTCAATCGAACCAATAATGTGGCACCGTTTGAAGTGTCCATAACACTGTCGACATTGCTCTGTTTGCAATTGCATGCACTGTCGGCACGAAATGAAGTGATGGGATTTTTAGGTGGTAAATACTCAAGTGATCGAAGAAAATTGTCCATAACTCGGTATAAACCATGTCGAACTTCGACACAAAGTGCAACTATGTGTGAAATGTGTCCAGGTACATTATTAACGAAAAAATAAACTAAAATTGCGAGAGGTTAACCACTATGAAAAATTGTATCCCACTGATTTCCGAATTTCAATGATTTCCTAAATGATTTCCATTTTTTGTAATGATATCCAAATGATTTCCATATGATTATTGACCTAACTCGATAGCTTATCGATAGGGGCTTGCAAAACAACGATATTGCTATAGAAGACAATTTTATTTGTTGAATATTTTCATCCAATTCGGTCAATTTAAGTTTTTGAAAAAAATTCCCTTATAATTCTACGATTTTTCTAATTTTTTCTCAAACATTTTTTAATTGACCCAACTCGATAGCAAATCGATAGAGGCTTGCAAAACAATAATATTGCTATAGAAGGCAATTTTATTTGTTGATTTTTTTCATCCAATTCGGTCAATTTAAGTTTTTGAAAAAAATTCCTACTATTTTTCTAATTTTTTCTCAAACATTTTTTAATTGACCCAACTCGATAGCAAATCGATTAATTATTAATTATTATTAATCATATATCATTGCAATACAATGATATATGATTTCCACAAGGTTGTCCCATGATTTCCAATAGTGGTTAACCCCTCGTAAAAAACTGAACGACAACTACAATATGTTCTATCTTACTATATACTATTGTATTGTAGTAGATACTATTATTCGAAGCTTACAGTATACAAAGTATAGTGAAACTATTTATAAATAATCTAAGGTTTGTCATCATAATATTTAAAATAACTTTCTTTTTGTCATTAAATAGAACACGGCTGATTGTTGGCGTTTTATCGAAGGTCTAAATTGGATAAATCCATCGATGACAATATCGATAGCGAATCAAATCTACAGTTCGCCGTCAATAAGTTCGCCCATTCCGTGTGCTCGTATTAAAAGTGACAAAGCCCTGAGTTGGATATACGAAAATTTAGAAAAAAATAAATTATCAGAAAAATTAAAATATTTAGTGTCGGATAGCGAACATTTGTCTAGTTGCTATGAAATTACCGCATATTTGCAACACAAAAAATATTTGGGCGCACTTTTTCTTTGTTTAACGGCCATTGAGAATAACCAACCGAACTTATTGTCACAAATTGACGAGAGTTTGTACAGTAATAAGGCAATAGAAAACATAAAAACTCACAAGCGATCAACATCACATCCAGATTTTTCCATTATTTCGACGACAAAAGTATCGGGCAAATATAAAAGTGATTGTAGGCAGGGAACGACAGTAAAAAGAAAGTCATATCTGGTAAACACCCCAGACGTTACCGACAGTAAATCCGCAGCTACATCGAAATCTTTATCGAAGTTAAATGGATCTTCGCTGAGAACGATAAATCGAAAAGTAAATCGCAAGCTGAATGCACCGAATAAACAATTTTGTAGCCTAAAATTAAGGCCTTGGGGCAGCTTACCAGACATACACGAAGATTTTACACCCCAACGTATACGCAGTAAAACCATTTCACAACCGATTCACATACCCCATCAAAGTGTTCATGCTAATAACAATAGTCGTTCGGTAAGCAATCAACAAAAAGTGCCTTCTTTTTCGTACACACAAAATATGGCAAATGATTCACCCTGTAGTCCAATGGGCCAGGAAATGATAAGTAGATGTGATGTTAGCGATCTAAATCCCATATCACTTATGAAATGTGATGACATTAAGATTCATTTTGATTCAAAATATCGTCCCACTACAGCCTCACACAAAACCGTAGAAATGCCTTCGTTTCAAGAAAAAACAGCCTCCACATCACCGCCAAAGAATCAACAAAGCCCCATTTATGGACTATTGTCATCGTGTTTGTCGACTAATAGCAATGTCTTCAGTCTGCTAAACGGGTCCGGAAATTTTACCGAAAAAGAAAAATGTGCCAATTGTGAACCGTCAACATCTTCGTTTGGATCGACACCAAGCGATTTTGTCAGTACGTTTATACCGAGAGATGGTAAAAAAATTCAAAATCGTTATGGCAGCTCAATGTTGAACGACATAAACGGAGATCTAACTTGCTCCATTCATTCGCCGGTCAAAGACATACAAAGACCGTGGTTTGGTCAAAGTTTGACATCTTTTCTGCAGGCATCTCAATTGACGCGCTCTTCCAATAATGATTTAGAACGTGAAAATGCACACTTTAGTGTGTCGGAAGCTATGATATCGGCAATTGAACAAATTAAGTGGAGAAAAATAGAAAAAATTAAGAACAGAAAATCGATGGGTCACGATGAACGTATGGAAATTAAGCGAAAAAGACAGCAATGTAAACGACTCGAAGAATGGGATTGTGATGCTAAGTATTGCAGTAAGTTTGCACTCTTTCGAAATAACGATTAGATTCTCATATTTGTTTTTTAGGTGGAATATCGTCGAACGAAGAGCAGTCAGACGATGGTAATATCTCTAATAGTGATCTAAGTAACGGTAGTCAAGATGGCGGAGATTTAAATTATTTGAAAGTAAGTTTTAATTTAAAACATATTTTCTTCTTAGAAATTCGTCAGTTAAAGGATCAAAATTAATTTTTCAAATATTTTCTTTATTAAAGGCCAAGTTTTCCACTAGAATTTGTTTTAATGTCTATAGGGCTTTTTAACCCTCACTCTAGCACTGCTTGATGGTAAACAAAGATCGACTCAGCCTGGTAGTTTTTGAAATTTTGTATGGGAAAGTCTGGTTTAAATAAAAAATAAGTGTTGAAGCTATAAAAGTAAAATTGAGCCGAGATATATATTAATTAGGGCTAATTTATAAAATTAAAATTAAGTTAATTAGTTAAATGAAACAAAAAATTATTATTAATTATTGAATTGATTTTAATTTTATAAATTAGATTAGGCTCTGATTGAATATCGACTGTCGTATTATTGCAATTATTAATCTCCGTACGCATCAGCTACCAAAGGCAGAGAATAAAAACACCTAATCAAGAGACTAGAGAGAGATTTCCCTTGAGGTGCGGCAACTATATATCTATTATAGAGATGGTTAACATATTAAACTAAATTTAAAAACTTCAGACGCCATTTTAGATCCGACAATATTTTGTTTATAAATAATCTTAAATCGTATTCAGTAAACTCAAAAATTTGCTTGTACGAAGTTTCGTATAAAATGGAATAATATAAAAATTTCAGATGCTATATTTGATCCGACATTTCGATTTTTTTCAAATTGACATCGAAATCGTTATCAGCATTCTCGAAATCCCTTCTAATCAGATAACGTAATACGCCAAAATCTATTTCAGACGCTTTATTGGATCCGCCATTTTGAATTTTTAAAAATTATTGTCAAAATCGTAATCAGCTACCTCGAAAACCCATTGTAATAAGTTTCACAAATATACATCTAAATTTCGAATTTTAGACAAAAATTAGTACCTCTCAGTACATCTGTGCCAGTGGTCGGTTTTGGACAAATTTTGACGAGTTTTTAGCATTAAGGATTTTCTTTACAATTTTTGTTTGTCAAACTATCCGAATTATATGAGCATATATGGAGAAAGTTTGTCACCAGTACTTAGAAGGATTTGACTTAATAGTAAATTTTGATTACAGTGAGTTATTATTGGTACTTTAGTGTTGCATTTAGGTTCTCTAGGTCAGGTTACTTATTGTAATATTACATTGAATAAATAAATAAATAAAGCAAATTGTTTGTTTAATAAAAATGACCGAAAAAGATGAACGTAATATAGAAAGCTTTTCACTATCAGTCGGATTCTGGTAAATTTTAGTAGAAATGCAAGTTACTCTGATGTTTTATTTGGAATCTCTCTAGGTCAAAAGGAGGGATAAGGTCCTTATACAATTTTTTGAAAAAGCTGTAAAATATGACCTTATAAAGAAAGTAACATAATTATGTAAGTATTTTGATAAATTTTGCTTTGTGTTTTTTAATGGTCCCTAAAAAGTATTTTTCTAAAAATTATTTAGTACCTATTCGCCAAGGTCCTTAAATAAGTATATATTTAGAATAAAAAATAAAATAAAATCAGGATTTTAGATAAATATGTATAAACGTACGAAGTTACTGAATAATTGGTTGGTTCTTGATCAGATGTTCTAATAAAATTATTTTCAAAATCATACGACCAAATATTTTAGGGTTCGGGTCCAACTGAGAAATAGATTGTAAAAGCAGCATAATCGAGTTCTGCTGGAATTTTAATTTAATTGTCTTTTTGGGATCAATAAATTAAAAAATTTTTAAATTTGATACTCAACATCGGACTGCTTATAACTTTAATGTGTTAATAAAATCGCCTTCATTTTTAGTGTTTATCCGTTTCAACGCACAGTTTAAACGACCATACAGCAACGGCCGAATGGGGTGACAGTATAATGGACACTTTGTCAGCCGAAAGTGTTGCGCTTAGTCTAATATCAAAATTTAGTGACAAACAATTACCAAAGGCATCGGATTTTTTGTGGCTTGTTTCCGAACAAGTAAGTTAAAAACTTTTTTTTATATAAAATTAAACTAAATTTCACAATTCTCAATAAAGGATGCTCCGCAACGTATTCTACCAATGCCGGGCAGTTGGACAGTTAGTCCAGATGAATTTTATAAAATACCATTTACACGTGGCACTCGGGATTGGGCACCGCCAAGAGCACAAATCATATTTACAAGACATCCGCCACCCGAGTAAGTAATTTTTTAAAACACTAAGAAAATATTATATATTTTTGAGAAAAGACAATGTAATTGTGTAATAAAATCGGTCGTAAAAAATCCAGTTAAATTTGTACGTAAAATGTTCACACTTTTTGTGTGCAACTTAAGTACATTTTACATGCAAATTTTCTGTCTAATCTCCCAACAAAATTTTTGATTTAATTTGTACTTAATTAAATTTAGCCCATTCGTATAATACGATATCTGATCCAAGGCTTAGTCTCAAGCGTCAAGTATATACTTTCCGATCATCCATAGAATACAGGACGTTTATACGTTTTCGCAAAATGTTAAGAGGAATTCACACAGATTCAGATATCTAATGAATTTTTTACTCTTTTAGACGAAAAGTGCTGTTGCACAAACAAAATCAACGATGTGCTGGATGTGGCATGAAAGTGGCTGCAGCTTACTCAAATCGCTTTCGATATTGTGAATATTTGGGCAAATATCATTGTACCGGTTGTCATCGAAATCAAATATCAATAATACCCTCGAGGGTTTTGGACAAGTATGTGAATCTACTTTATAAATAATACCTAGGTTAATTAAATTAATTTTCTTTTTTTTCAGATGGGATTTTGCGTGCTATCCAGTCAGCGTATTTTCGTATCGTCTGCTCGACCAAATATGGACATTGCCATTGTTTCGAGTTTCGGATTTAAATAAATTACTGTACACAAAAATTCGGTCGTTACGATATTGTAGATTTAGACGTTTGCAATTAAAATATGTACAAGATTTTATAGTGTCCTGTAGATTTGCTGATGAGTGAGTTGGTTCAATTGTGCCGAAATGAAATTAGTCTAAATAGTAATTTTGAATTATTTTCTTTTAAGTACGAAAAAGATTTTCGACACCATAGGCAAACATTTGACCACTGATACCGACATATGGTCCATGACTGATTTTATAGCCGTTCGTAATGGAAGCCTTACAAAAAGTATTTCTCAATCGATTGGAAAATGCGAGGAGCATGTTTTTAATTGTGAGGTAAAAAAAACAGACTCGTAGCTGAGTAAAGAAAAAATATAAAAATTATAGAATCCGTAGAACTCACAAAATAAAAACAAGAAAAATCGGTCCGAAGGCATATCAGAACTGGGATTGTACTATTTTTAGGTTTTGAAAATCGATTTCTGTATTCACGATGTATTTAAATAAAAGTCATGTAAATGGTTTTCTTGGAATGTTATACCACCATTTTGAAACCGCTATTTTTGTATAACTACAAATTTACACACACTAAAATTGGTCAACTTACTATTTTTTGTGTAATTTAATTTCTTCCCATTTAGACAAGTTTTTTTTGTATGGAAGCTACCCGTTACTGTAAATTAAAATTATTGATATTCAATAGCAGACAATATGAGCACCAAAAACTATCAGACAGATCAATTTTTTTTGGTCTAGAATTCAGAAAGTAGTAAAAAAATATATTTTAATTTTTATCGCGATTACAAGACTTCTATTTATTCTATACTAACCGTAAATAAAAGTAAAACAAAATGTTTGTCTGTCCGTCCATCAGCACTATAAAGTACACAAAGAAATAGAAAGTTCTATACAAGATACGATTTTGGAATTTTGTAAGAACAGTTTTTTGGTCTATTTGTTTAGTTTGAATGTGAAGAATTTTGCCCTTCAGAAACGTGTAGCTCCCATACAAAAAAAGCTTGATTAAAGGAGAGAAAATTTATTACACAAACAAATTATAAATATGCTAAATGCTAAGATCTAGAAATTCGGAAGAGATATTTTTTATGTGTTCTTATTATTTTTAATAGAAGTCATTATAAATTAGTTTTTTCAACCTATCGTGTGATAATGGTAACAGATTTTTTTTTAATTATCATTACAGTTATGTATGGCAAGAGGATTCATATGCGAATTATGTCCGAAAAAACAGACAATTTTTCCATGGCAATCGAAGGTGAGACGTTGCAATGATTGTGGTGCATGTTTTCATGAAGGCTGTTGGAAAGACGATTGCGCCAAATGCCAAAGATTAAAAAAGCGTCAACAGCAAAATGTCCTATTCACGTCGTCCGGTGGTGCTAGAAAAATTTAATAATTTTTTTCTCGAATGTAAATTATTTCACACAAATACCATAACTATTTTGATATTCTAGTTAACCTAATAGTTTATATACTCATATTATTATCTACTGAACTCATAACATGTTATTATTTTTTTCATGAGTTTTACAAACAACCTATATCTTCATAATTTATTTGTTTAAAAAGTATTAACATATTATTTAAAAAATATTTGTTTTCGTTTTTTGTTTATATACCTAAATATATTTTCTCTTATAATTTACACAAATTTATTAATATTATTTAAAAAAAAGTTAACATTATTTTTTAATAAAATCTAAAAATGTGATATTTTTCGAATACAACAAAAAACGTTTATATTTTTTATTACCTAAATAAGAAAATAAATAAAATGTGAAATTATAACAAATTCGTTTTTTTATTAACAAAAATTCTGTTTAGTCAGCACTCAGCACGCTTTCGAAATGTTTTAGTGAAATCTCTACCATGCTTTATCGGGGCTGTTCATAAATTACATAACGGCCAAGGTATCGTATTTTTTACCCCTGCTCAACGGGCCTAAAAAAGTTTTCACTTCAAAAAATTTGTGCGGAAATTCCAAAAATTTGGTAGGAATACATTTAGAGGTTATTTCGGTTTTGAATATAAAAAAAATTATTTGGGTCCTATGTGTATATACAAAGGTCCTATGTTCTGGAACTTTTTTCTCATTATCATCGTGTTCTTTAATTCGAATCGAAAAGCATAAGAATTATTTTGGGCTCAGATGGTTCAAAAACCGAAACTGATTGTGGATTCGCTGTAGTCGATAGAACCTCTACAGTCTGTCAAAAAAAGATCTCGCCAAAAGCATCTATTTTTACCGCCGAAGCGAAAGCCATACTCTGCGATCAACTTGGCACGAAACATTCGCGGAATAACCGTCATAGCGTGCTAAAATCTATTAAAAATGTCAACAATGTCAATCCAATTATAACCCAATTAAGAGCGGCCCTGACCGAATATATTTTATTAATATGGGCACCTAGTCATGTTGGAATTAAACTTAATGACGCTGTGGACACAGAAGCCAAAAATGCATGCAATCGAACGGAAATAGATGACTTATGTCTTCCTGGTGTTGATATTTTGAAAAATATAAAAGGTTGTATGTACTTAGATAGGAAAAGACAATGGAAGAATGTTCCATTTAATGTAAGAACAATAAGGCAAGACTTGGAACCGTATGATATGAAAAACGCAGCAGGAGGAAATCGGTAATAATAACTCGCCTTCGTATTGGTCACACAAAAATTACGCATGATCATATTTTCACGAGGGATAATCCACCTGTCTGTAATCGGTGTAATGTTAACTTATCTGTAATTCATATTTTACTACAATGCAGAAAGTTCGACACATCAAGAACTGCCTATAATTTGAGGAACAGCATAAAATTTCTTGACACGAGGGAGGGAAGAGACAATGTGCTAAATTATATAAAAGATATAGGATTATGGAATGATATTTAAATAAAAAAACACAAATAATGGTGCAAAAACCTTAGCAGTTGGCACCAAATATATAATAAAAAAAGAAGAATTCAGTGGGTCCCTGGAAAAAAGATTGTAAGTGCACTTACCATACTTTTGAGTTATTGGTTGGGTTGGTTAAAGTGGCTGATTCTTCCTCAGAATCCCAATTAGCATGAAAATGCCGTTTTGTGTGTCACTTTTATGTTGAATCTATCTGTCAAATTCAACGTGACAAGTGGAATCCGAACCACCCGGCCCGTTCTATCGATATTTATACGGCTTGACAAATCAAATTCCAGAAGTAATTTTATCTCCTTGATTCCGAAATAACCACTTCTGGAATTTTTTAATTTGTGCAGTTGGGAGACTTGAACCACCGACCTCCGGCTTACAACAATATTCATTTGGTTGACCATCAACCAACTGAGCTATTGCATCGGTTTGTGTTATTATCAGATTTGAATTCCCAGTATCAAACTACATAGTTATACTTATATTAGCCAAATTGACGAAATTATAACGATTTTACTGATAAAAAATGTATAGCGGCTTATGGAAAACAAAACCTTTAAATCGATTTTCTGTAAAATCAACTTTTGGACGTTACATTCTTTTTCCAGGGACCCACTGAATTATTTTATCGACTGAAATATCAGAAAAAAGAAAGTTTTACATCTGTCGACGGATTTGTCCAATTTTTGGTGACGATGAGTTATTAGTAGCCCCATACTCTGGGATTGCATTTGGAGTCTCCAGCTCAAAGATGAAAGGGGCTCCCATAGTATTTTTTTCTCTAAAAATGGCCGGAAAATATGAGCATATGAGAAAGATTTTTACTAATAGACGGATTTGACAAAATTTTAGTGGAGATGCGATTTTAGCAGTCGTATACTTTGCGCTTGCATTTGGAGTCTCTAAGTCATAGGTTAAACGAGGCTCCCATACGATTTTTACAAGTAGACGGATTTGGAGGGGGTACGTTATTAGTGGTACTTGAATCTGGGATTGTATTTTTGGCCCCTAAATCAAAGGAAAAGTAGTATATACTTATATTTTTTTTTTCGAAATGTATGAACATTGAGCATTGAGCATATATAAACATTTTTCAGTACATTGGTTAATTTTGTTGTGGCTGGGTTTTAAATGCCTCTATACTCGATTCCTTTCTTATTTTATATTATTGTATACCCGCATATCGTTTTGGTTCACGTTTGCTTTTTGTTTTTCTTTTTTTTTTTTGGTTGTCAATTTTCAAATGTAAAATTATAGTAAAAGCAGCATCTCATTTAAACTGGGGGACCGATTTGTTCTGTTACTACCTATGAGATAGATGTTCAAAAAAGTGTTTGGTTCAACATTCAGATTTTATTGGATAAAATATTTTATATAAATAAAAATAATTGTCTATAAACATAATCAACTAAAAAGTTCGTTGACAACTTTTTATTTTAATATACTTCCGTTAGCTATAAGAACTGCTTCATCGATAAGTCCTAGTCGTAGAATGCAAACCAAAGCTGCACCTTGTTCAGCAAATCGTTTATTTTTTTCCCAATAAGAACTCGCATATTTTTTCTTGTCAAACTTGACTATCGTACGAAATAGTCGATCAACCTGTTGTGTTTCATAAGTAGGAATTGCTTTGCCATTTTTTACAGCAAACAAATGTAATATGCTTTTCGGCAATTCTCGAACTAGAAGCAGACCAAAATTTACAAATGAGTTAAGTTAATTGTTTTTTTCAAATACTTTTACCATCATCATAATGAGCTCTGAAAAATGCCACATTATTTTCAATAACGTTATCGTCAATTTTAGCCTTTTTCGTTTCCGGTTCATCTTCGGCAGATTTTACCAAATTACTTGGTACTATGTCACGACGGCCTTGCATACCTCTTTCCTGGTATTCCAATTGTTTCTTACGACAATACGATCCCAAATCCCATATATCACAAAGTTCTTCCAACGTTTGGCTCTCCAGAAAGGTTCTTCCCCTAGGCGATTCCTGTAAATCGCGTAACATCATTTGAACACAATATTTGGAATTGGACGGTGAGTTGTCATAGTCAACACATAATTTTAAATATTCCTTAATAACGTCATCCAATGGAAGTAGATCTAGAAAAAGTTTCTAATGAGCTAAGATAATTTTTCAAAACATTTCCTACCATCATCCCGATTAAAAATCGATGCATTCCATTGAGCTGCACGTGCTATCATAACACTGCTGGCACCGCAGCTGTTTCTAAATTTGTAAAGATCAGAATGTTTTTTTATTTCCTTGGAGCCACCATTAGCGATTACGGGGATAGTTAAATTTTCAGTTACTTGTTTAATAGCATCTGAAGAGTAAAATGTGTTGAATATTTACATACATTTTTTTTAAATAAAAACATCGTAATACTTACCACAATGTACAGGATGTTGTGGACGTTCTTGTCTTGTTCGACCATGTACCGTAATTGCACTAATACCGATTTCTTGGAATTCTTTAACTAAATTTATTGTTCTATCCACATCTGGAAATATTCTTATTTTACAAGTAATCGGAATATTGAGTCCTTCAACTAAAGTTTTAAGAATTTTCTTTGCGTTTTCTGGATTGGCGAGCAACGCAACGCCCATGCCACCTTTAACGGAGAACTCTTTGGGACAGCCCATATTTATGTCAATACCAGCTACATCAGCTTGAACCTAAAGAAAAACTATATTTTTTTAGTTGGAATATATAATGTTTTGCCATTTTTTACCAGTTTGCCAACTTCCAGCGCGCGTTCAGCATTTGCAGTACCAATTTGTAACACAACCTTATTCCGTTCCTGCTCACATGTTCGAAATACGATGGTTCCATCTGTTTCATCAACAAAGTCAACTGTTCCAAGGACATCTATGGAAATTAGTGGAAAATAAACATCAAATTTTGTCATCATTAAAAAAACGTTACCATTAATCCGTCTTGTGGTTTTCAATAATTTCCAATCCACCAATTCTTCTGTGTATACAATGTCGGCCCCATAATTCAATGACAAAAGTCGCAAGGGCAAGGTGCCCATACGTACCATTGGTGCCAAGATAATTTTATTTCGATAGTCTAATTTATTAACATCACCATTACCGTTTGTGGTGACCATTTTTATGATATTTTTGTGTTTACTAAAAGTCGTGCTATTAAAACGGAGCCTTTTTAGCAAAAACATTCGTCTTAAAATAAATAAATAAAATCACATAACCTCACAAATATTTCAGCACTTTTTTGAATGGGTGGCTGCATACTGTGTACATTGTGCAACTTAATATATCGGTAAAGTAGATTGCCGTTATATTATTTGAATAGGAGTGCGTTCATACGATTTTGAATTTTAAGCGTTCATTTACTAGAGTATATGTCGAAAATTGTTAAAAAATGTGACTAAATGTAACAAAAAACAACATATTTCGTTCTTTACAACCCTGTCGATACGTCACAACTTAACAAAAATCGACGTTTTATCGTTTACCGCACCTCAGTTAAAACTACCACAAGCTAACAAAAAACGACTTATGTCTATCGCACTGCCGTCGTTTTATGTAGCTAGTTGCTATGACATTTGCCATTGCTTTATTTGAACTCTGAACTCAACAAACAATAATTGACATAAAATAATAAAAATCGTTCACTGTCACTATGTCAATATTTTGTAATCGACACGACACGACACAACAAAAAATAGTAGTTTTTGGCTGACATACTCCTAGACGAATATTTGAAATTATATTAGAAAGGAACCGTTAAATATAATCTTAAGTTTTAAAATCTGTTAACATTATCACACGAAAGTGTAGAAAAAACTTTTATTTATATTGACTTTAATTCAAAATAATATGAACACGAATAAAATATCCCTTCCAAATTTTTAGATCTTAACAATTTCTTGTGTACGTATACTAAGTATATATTTCCTACCATAATTTTTTAAATGGGATTTACTTACTCGTTCCAGTGATTGGAAATTTTTGATATAGCAGACAATGGGAACACCAAAAATCCATCCCTACAAAATATGAAGATCGTATCTCATCTATGACTTTCTATTTTAGTGTGGACTTTAAAGTGCGGACGGACAGACACATTTTTTTGCAGTTTTCGGTTTAGAATTCAAAGAGAAGTAAAAAAAATATATTATTACACATTTTTCTATTTTTCAAAATTTTATAACGATTACATATTTTTGTTATTTTTTCTATACTAACCGTATATAAATAAAAGTAAAAAAAGACAAGACGAAGGTAAACAAAGATACAAAAGAGTATATAATCACGAATGAAACAAAGCAACGCGTCTTTTATTATAAAAAAGTAATTTTATTTCATTTTAGAAAAAAAACCCTTTTACCTTTGGCCTATAGACCTCAAATGCAATACCAGAACTTCAAATTACTAAAAACTCACTCCTAAAAAATTTTGCCCAAATTCGTCCACTGGTGTAAATCTTTCTTGAAGACAATATTTCGAGGACGGACGGACATTTTTTATTTTGTAGTTTTTCTGAGTAATCATAAAACGTAAAAAAATAGGTCCCGGCAATTTGACCATTTTGACCTAAATTAAAGCTTTTACTATTTTCATACAAACTCCATATATTACCTAAATGGATTTTTTAATGAATAGTAAAAGCAAAAACTGCGTATCTAAAAGAGCTGGAAAAGTCGTGTTGAATGGATGTGTGTCTGCAGGAATTTAAAAAATATTTTTTAATAAAACATATTTTTTGTTACTTTTATAATTGAAGCATAAAGTTTTTGGTTCTTCTAAGGAAAATCAAGAGAAATAAAACCGTTTTTTTGCAAGTGGTGGGTGTTTTATTATTTTATATTTTCATTAAATAGGGCGGAAAATGTCACTTTACAATACATTTATAATTTTTTTTTTTTTATTAAATTATATTGTTTTGGGGTTTTTATTTCTTTGTAAATAAATTTAACTTAAAATTAAATATTGAAAAACTATTTAAAAAAAAAATTAACATAAAATGCACTTGTTAACTTCAATTATTTAGAATTTATTCTAAGTATATAGTTAATAAAGACAATTTGATCCGAACTGGAGTTCATTTTGAAAAGCATAAAGCAGCTTCTTCGATTTAATTGATAAATTTCTTTAACTAATATCGGAAAATTGACAATGCATATTGTTTTATTTAAAAATTTAAAATAATTTATGCATTTGAAAAAAAGTTGATATTATTTTTGTTTGGCAATTAAATTTTGATCTATTGTAAATAGAATTATGTATTTTAATTTTAATAGAATTTTTGCTCAGTTTACAAGATCGTAAATAAATTAGGTAGTCTTTTAAATATTTTTTTTTTACCAAAATATAGTCACAAATAACTTTTAAATTTCGGTTGTCTCTTTACATAAGAACTTGCTTATTAGTCTATTATGCGTTTTATTCTAACAATATATTCAAGCAATCCTAACAAAATGACTAATACAATATTAGAATTTTCGAGAAAAAAATTCTCTTGTTTACATAATTATAATTCTATTGTTTTTTTTTTTATTTTCTATTGTACATTTTTGAATAATTTTCTATATAAATGCTTTTTGTTTATATTTTATTTTCAATGAAAAAACCGTTCTATTTAGTTCGTCTATAAATTGTTATAATAAAAATATTCGTATGCAATATAGAAAAAATAAAAACAAACGAAAACATCGTTTAAAAATTTTCACATTAAACTTTTTATAATATAAGAATATTTTATTTATCGACCGAAAAATTTTCTTTAAGATTTCTAAAATGTTTTCGATCTTGATGGTCTTATTTAACTATAGTTAAATAAGACCGCCAAGTTCGAAAACATTTTGGAAATCTTAAATTAAACTTTTTGTTGTATAAATATTTTATGATTTATATCTCTAAACATATAACAACGAATATAGAGAATTTTTTGCTTATTTTTTAAATAATTTCCTTCTTCTAAATTAAATACGAAAATTTATCCGATTTTTTGTATATATATATATTTAAACATAAATATTTTTTATTAAACGCGTTTTGTTAATAAAATGTTTCTACAATTTAATTTTTTTAAATATTTTTACTGTGCGCGGATCTGTTTGTTTTGTAAGTTTCGTCAAACTAAAAAGGTCGGTCTCTGGGTCAACGTTTATTGTTTTTGTGTATGTGTAAAAACGTCTTCTGTACGTTTTTGGGTCCATCGAGTTGTATAATAAATAAAAAATTATAATTGTGATAAAATTGTTCTGTCTTTTTGTTTTAGTTTTTACATTCTAGAACCCTTTTGTTGTAAGACTTTTGCTCGATCATTTGATTCTTGTTCTCGTCCAACCGATGTGCCAATACATTCTTTTGATACAACGCATAAAAACTCAGCGTTTTCTTCTGATCCATAGTTATATTGGGTACCGATATTTATTAATTGTTCAAAACGCCAACCATCAGACATTGTGGACACCATCTAATGAAAGTCAAACATTATAGACTGCAAAACGAATTGTTCTCATATAAATACCTGTGTTAATTCATTCTCCTGACATTGTAACACTCGATATACTCGTTTCTTGTCTAAGGCAGGTCTCTGAAATTTGGGTTTACAAAATATTGAATTTTAAACACCTTAAAATTATACTGTGAAGTCTCTTTTTACCTGATCTCTAAGCGTAATACATTCCTTTAATAGACCAATTAAGTGTGTTACATTGTAGAATTCGGCTTCTTCTAGAACACCTTCTTCGGATAGTCCGTCAAGTACCAATTTACCATGTCGCAAATAATTTAAAACTGGAGCAAAATACCGTGGATCACGATCAATTAAATATGCACCAGTTTCATCCTTAAAAAACATTTTTGTTAATTAATTTTTTTTTAATATTCTTGAAAAATAAAATTTTGTTCGGTTAAAATTAAAACAATATTCATAGAAAATTTATGGAAAATATTTTAATTGTCTTCACGCGTCCCCTCAATTCTTTAGAGAATCATTATCATTACACATATTTTTGACATAAATTTTTTACATAAATATTTTGTTCCTATAATTAACAGAAAATTTATAAAATTTATTTATATTTCGTTTTATTGAAGAAAATGTAATGTTGTAACGACGTGACGTCATGCGCAGAAAATATTAAAAATGAGCCAG